>JACEEZ010008826.1:122500-132500 GCA_016584305.1 Chionoecetes opilio | reverse complement strand
AAAAGTTTCGTGTCAAAGAAATATGAAAAATGTTTGAAAGGAATGTGAAAAATTATTTAAGTTCTTGATCTAAAAAAATATGACTCTCTCTCTCTCTCTCTCTCTCTCTCTCTCTCTCTCTCTCTCTCTCTCTCTCTCTCTCGTCTCCTCTCTCCTCTCTCTCTCTCTCTCTCTCTCTCCTCTCTCTCTCTCTCTCTCTCTCTCTCCCCCCCCTAAGAATTTTGAATGAGGGAGAACCTAAAGATGAAAATTAATGACACACACACACACAAAGGAAATTTAACGTAACTTTACTCATATCATTAATCAAAGCCACATCCCCTCCTCTCTCTCTCTCTCTCTCTCTCTCTCTCTCTCTCTCTCTCTCTCTCTCTCTCTCTCTCTCTCTCTCTCTCTCTCTCTCCTCTCTCTCTCTCTCTCTCTCTCTCTCTCTTCTCTCTCTCTCTCTCTCTGTATTCTTTTCCCCTTCTTTATCCCTCCCTTTATTCCATCCCCTGTTTTCCTACCTTCCCCACTATTCCCCTCCCTTTCCCCTCCCTTCTACCCTCCCCTCCCACCCTCTACCCTATATATAAATTTATCAATATCAACCCCCCCTTCCTTTCCCCCCTCTTTCCCCCCCCTCTTAAACCCCATTCCAAACCCCCTACTTTCCCTCTTACCCTTATCCCCCCTCCCCTGAAATACCTCCCTTTCAGCCTCCCCTCTCCCCTCCCCCCATTACGTTACAAAGAAAGCTCGTTTGTCAGTATTAAGAGATAAATAAGGAAACTTTCAACTCGCCTTTGATTCCTAACTTACCTTTCCTTCATAACACCTTCCTTCCTAACTCACCTTTCCTTCCTTCATCCTAATCCATTCCTAACACCTTACTTTCCTAACACCTTACTTTCCTAACACCTTATTTTCCTAACACCTTATTTTCCTTACACCTTTCCTTCCTAACACCTTTCCTTCCTAACACCTTATTTTCCTAACACCTTTCCTTCCTAACACCTTACTTTCCTAACACCTTACTTTCCTAACACCTTACTTTCCTAACACCTTACTTTCCTAACACTTTACTTTCCTAACACCTTACTTTCCTAACACCATATTTTCCTAAGTCACCTTATTTTCCTAACTTCTATTTTTCCTAACTAGGTCTACTTTTGTTTTGTTTTTTACTCATATTTTATTCTTAAGTAACGTTTTCTTTTTTCTTTCCACCAAATTTATCGAATATTTCTGAACATTTATTTAGCAGTTGAGAGAGAGAGAGAGAGAGAGAGAGAGAGAGAGAGAGAGAGAGAGAGAAGAGAGAAGAGAGAGAGAGAGAGAGAGAGAGAGAGAAGAGAGAGAGAGAGAGAGAGAGAGAGAGAGAGAGAGAGAGAGCATTTTTTAACTTATTTTTTCCCTCTTTCCAGGTAAGCCTCGTTAAGGTGGAGAAAGAAGAGAGAAGGAAGCGGTGACGTGAGTGTGTTATTATTATTATCATTATTATTATTATTATTATTATTATTATTATTATTATTATTATTATTATTATTATTATCATTATTTTTATTATTATTTTTATTATTTTATATTTTATTTTTATCATTATAAATATTAGAAGTTGCAGTATCTAGTAGTACAAGTAATAGTATTAATGGTGGTGACTGAAGAGAGAGAGAGAAAAGTATCTGGATGAATCTAGATACTATGAATCTAGATACCTTTTCAATCTCAAATTAAAACAACTGTACTTTAAATTAAAACAACTGAAGTTTAAATTAAAACAACTGAAGTTTAAATTAAAACAACTGAAATAAAAATAAAAATAACTGAAGTTTAAATTAAAACAACTGAAGTTTAAATTAAAACAACTGAAATTTAAATTAAAACAACTGAAGTTTAAATTAAAACAACTGAAGTTTAAATTAAAACAACTGAAATTTAAATTAAAACAACTGAAGTTTAAATTAAAACAACTGAATTTTGAATTGAAACAACTGAAGTTTAAATTGAAACAACTGAAGTTTAAATTGAAACAACTGAGTTTGAATTGAAACAGCTGAAGTTTGAACTATAACAACTGAAGTTTAAATTAAAACAACTGAACTTCAAATTAAAACAACTGAAGTTTAAATTGAAACAACTGAAGTTTGAATTGAAACAACTGAAGTTTGAATTGAAACAGCTGAAGTTTGAACTATAACAACTGAAGTTTAAATTAAAACAACTGAACTTCAAATTAAAGTAATTGAATTTCAAATTAGAATAAAAATATCATTTTTTATTTTGAAATTCAATTGCTTTAATTTGAAGTTCCGTTGTTCTGATTTGAGAGTGAAAAGGTGTAGTATGAAAAAAGTCCAGAAAAGTAACATATTTCTTCCTGCACACTGTTTTACTTTACCAGAGTGCTGCCAGCAAAGGGAAGAGAGGGCGAAAATTATTTATGTAAGATATACCTTCTTTTTGTCATATTTTTACACAGCATACATAGCTGGATACATAGATAACGCAACACAGGATGGAGTAACGCATAGCTATTCCGTGTATGTTAGTACACATACTGTAGTTATACAAAAGAAAACAAAAGTTATATGATAATGAATGGATATTTCCTGTATATTAATATAAAAAAAGAGAGAAAGCAAAGTATGGTGCATTATG
Source organism: Chionoecetes opilio (assembly GCA_016584305.1). Taxonomy (NCBI): domain Eukaryota; kingdom Metazoa; phylum Arthropoda; class Malacostraca; order Decapoda; family Majidae; genus Chionoecetes; species Chionoecetes opilio. Next base: position 129,860 of record JACEEZ010008826.1, on the reverse strand, counting down.
TAATGGTCATTTCTTTTGTTTGTACACAAAATTACATCAAAAAGACATTCAGTTATCACCGAATTGCAAAGCCTGCAGCTGCATCACTTTTCCTGTTCTTTTTACCTCCTTTCTTTTGTTGTTTTGTGTTGCAGTATTTGAGCCGCCGCCTTGGTGTTCGGTAAAATACAGTCTCTGAAATCCCAGGAATACGAGGCTGTCCTCCTCCGCGTTTGTTAGCTTGTTCATTGTCATTTTTTTCATGTTTGAATGAGATTTTAGGTTCATATTTGCTGGTAGAAGTGATGTATACCTGTAAGCTTTTTGCTGTATATATGTGCAAATCATGCTGTGTTTGCTTATTGATATAACATTCTATACTTGTTGTAAATCGTGTTCTACGTATTCTAGTCTACTATGCAAGTTACATACGAAATAATGGAAACAGAACTGAACAACTACTATAACCAATACCCTTGTATTGCCCCACCCACCACGCCACACACCGTGCACTACCAACCCCTTTTATGCTGTGCCCCGATGACGATCCAAAACTCTTCTTGACAAACATATTCATTTCAATATGAACACAAAAATGAAACAAAACTATTCACGCCTGAAGGTCACCTCGAGCCTCGCCGTGCAGGGCGACAGCGGTCCCGTGGACGCCATCACGCTGTGCTACGAGAGGCGCCCCTGTTGGTACTCGTGCGGGTGCTGGGGGCGCGGGAGGCGGGTGATCGCCTCCTTCACCTTCCCCCGCGGTGACTGGCAGGATGATGCCCCCGAGGGATCGGTGCGGCACACCTCTGCCCAAGTTGCCGTGCTGAAGGTTCGGCACCTAGGGAAGAAGGACGGGGACACCCCTGTGAGCGTGACCTGCCTGGCGGGCGGGACTCCCGTCTTCACCAGGGAAATGACCCTCGCCGACCTTCTGCGAGAGCTGGAGACAACCACAAAGGGGGACACGGCAGTCCTCCTCTTCAGCCTCGAGGGAGGAAGGCTGCAGGCCACTGCAGGACAGGAACAGGTCTTCACGGCACTGTTCTGCAATGGTAAACAGATTGGTGTTGGCAGCGGCCAACACCAACAGGGCGGCCCTCTCCACCAGGAGGACGTCAATAATGAGTCTGATACCCTGACAGACGAGGGTGAAGGGCACGACACCACCGGCTGTGATGTGGCGCCACCGGGCAGCCCGCAGCAAGGTGAGGAAAACTCCTCAGTCAATGACTGTAAGGAAGAGGACACTCTTATCGGAGAAGAGTCTCTTCCCGATATGGAGGAACATCAGGACATCGGGGAGGATGTCAAAGAGCAGGATGTGAGACTTGGCGGGTATTACGACTACTTGATCAACGAGGGTCATTACTGGGATGGGGAGTCTGACTATGTCAGGGAACTTAGGGAGGAGCAACATATCGAGAATATGCATTCTACTGCCTACTCCCCCGCCCTTGAGGATCATGATTCTGAGGGTGACTACTCCCCCGCCCTCGAGAACGAGTGGAACGTCAATGATGAGTACTACCCTGTGCGGGAGGAGGAGGAGATCCAGGAGCGGCGAGGCCCCTTGGGAACCTTGGTGGATCTTGTGGGCCACTACGCCTTCCTGATGACTGTGGGACTCGTCGTGTACAGCGCCTGGCAGGACTCCCTCCCACACCCTCCATGAAGGCATTGACACCCTCCACACCCTCCATGAAGGCATTGACTCCCTCCACACCCTCCATATAGGCATTGCCCCAGAGTCTAGTACTTAAGTTAACTCCTTGTCTTGTTGCTTTTTTGTGTCTATGCCTCCGGGCGAAAATAACATTATTATTATTATTATTATTATTATTATTATTATTATTACTATTACTATTATTATTATTATTATTATTGACACCACATGACTGGCAGCAAAACAAACTCCCGCCATGTTGTGTACGCCAACACTCAGCAAATAGTCCATTCTCCGCCCCAATCCTTCCTTCCTTCAATAGATTAGTCTACTTACGCGACCAGGACAATACCAAGGAAGGAACAGAACTGAAAATTATGATGTGAAGACAAAATAATGACAGCCCGGTTACCACATCATCGTCACATCGATAGCCTCATTTCTTACCAGTATTACTTTACATTAATCATAAATAAAAAAATATATAAAAATAGGAACTTAACTTAACCCCTTCACGCCCAGATCTTTCCTTTGCTATATGAACTCGTCTGTTGTTAGCCATAAAATTACGAAAAGTAACTGAATATACCAAATTAGTTAGTGGACAAGGATACTAAACGGGTCATATCTATAAAATATTGCTTATAGTCACTAAAAATCGTCTAATGGCACCCAAATTACAATGGAAATTACGTTCTGGGTCTCAAGGGGTTAAAGACAAGCTCCAAACAATAGAGCAAAATAATAACTCTGCAAATAATCCAACCATTCAGGATTCAGTTCGAATATTTAGGTTCATATTTGATGGTAGAAGTGATGTAAATACCTGTAAGCTTTTTGCTGTATATATGTGCAAATCATGCTGTGTTTGCTTATTGATATAACATTCTATACTTGCTGTAAATCGTGTTCTACGTATTCTAGTCTACTATGCAAGTTACATACGAAATAATGGAAACAGAACTGAACAACTACTATAACCAATACCCTTGTATTGCCCCACCCACCACGCCACACACCGTGCACTACCAACCCCTTTTATGCCGTGCCCCGATGACGCCCCAAAACTCTTCTTGACAAACATATTCATTTCAATATGAACACAAAAATGAAACAAAACTATTCACGCCTGAAGGTCACCTCGAGCCTCGCCGTGCAGGGCGACAGCGGTCCCGTGGACGCCATCACGCTGTGCTACGAGAGGCGCCCCTGTTGGTACTCGTGCGGGTGCTGGGGGCGCGGGAGGCGGGTGATCGCCTCCTTCACCTTCCCCCGCGGTGACTGGCAGGATGATGCCCCCGAGGGATCGGTGCGGCACACCTCTGCCCAAGTTGCCGTGCTGAAGGTTCGGCACCTAGGGAAGAAGGACGGGGACACCCCTGTGAGCGTGAGCTGCCTGGCGGGCGGGACTCCCGTCTTCACCAGGGAAATGACCCTCGCCGACCTTCTGCGAGAGCTGGAGACAACCACAAAGGGGGACACGGCAGTCCTCCTCTTCAGCCTCGAGGGAGGAAGGCTGCAGGCCACTGCAGGACAGGAACAGGTCTTCACGGCACTGTTCTGCAATGGTAAGCAGATTGGTGTTGGCAGCGGCCAACACCAACAGGGCGGCCCTCTCCACCAGGAGGACGTCAATAATGAGTCTGACACCCTGACAGACGAGGGTGAAGGGCACGACACCACCGGCTGTGATGTGGCGCCACCGGGCAGCCCGCAGCAAGGTGAGGAAAACTCCTCAGTCAATGACTGTAAGGAAGAGGACACTCTTATCGGAGACGAGTCTCTTCCCGATATGGAGGAACATCAGGACATCGGGGAGGATGTCAAAGAGCAGGATGTGAGACTTGGCGGGTATTACGACTACTTGATCAACGAGGGTCATTACTGGGATGGGGAGTCTGACTATGTCAGGGAACTTAGGGAGGAGCAACATATCGAGAATATGCATTCTACTGCCTACTCCCCCGCCCTTGAGGATCATGATTCTGAGGGTGACTACTCCCCCGCCCTCGAGAACGAGTGGGACGTCAATGATGAGTACTACCCTGTGCGGGAGGAGGAGGAGATCCAGGAGCGGCGAGGCCCCTTGGGAACCTTGGTGGATCTTGTGGGCCACTACGCCTTCCTGATGACTGTGGGACTCGTCGTGTACAGCGCCTGGCAGGACTCCCTCCCACACCCTCCATGAAGGCATTGACACCCTCCACACCCTCCATGAAGGCATTGACTCCCTCCACACCCTCCATATAGGCATTGCCCCAGAGTCTAGTACTTAAGTTAACTCCTTGTCTTGTTGCTTTTTTGTGTCTATGCCTCCGGGCGAAAATAAAATTATTATTATTATTATTATTATTATTATTATTATTATTATTATTATTATTATTATTGACACCACATGACTGGCACCAAAACAAACTCCCGCCATGTTGTGTACGCCAACACTCAGCAAATAGTCCATTCTCCGCCTCAATCACTCCTTCCTTCACTAGATTAGTCTACTTACGTGACCAGGACAATACCAAGGAAGGAACAGAACTGAAAATTATGATGTGAAGACAAAATAATGACAGCCCGGTTACCACATCATCGTCACATCGATAGCCTCATTTCTTACCAGTATTACTTTACATTAATCATAAATAAAAAAACATATAAAAATAGGAACTTAACTTAACCCCTTCACGCCCAGATCTTTCCTTTGCTATATGAACTCGTCTGTTGTTAGCCATAAAATTACGAAAAGTAACTGAATATACCAAATTAGTTAGTGGACAAGGATACTAAACGGGTCATATCTATAAAATATTGCTTATAGTCACTAAAAATCGTCTAATGGCACCCAAATTACAATGGAAATTACGTTCTGGGTCTCAAGGGGTTAAAGACAAGCTCCAAACAATAGAGCAAAATAATAACTCTGCAAATAATCCAACCATTCAGGATTCAGTTCGAATATTTAGGTTCATATTTGATGGTAGAAGTGATGTAAATACCTGTAAGCTTTTTGCTGTATATATGTGCAAATCATGCTGTGTTTGCTTATTGATATAACATTCTATACTTGCTGTAAATCGTGTTCTACGTATTCTAGTCTACTATGCAAGTTACATACGAAATAATGGAAACAGAACTGAACAACTACTATAACCAATACCCTTGTATTGCCCCGCCCACCACGCCACACACCGTGCACTACCAACCCCTTTTATGCCGTGCCCCGATGACGCCCCAAAACTCTTCTTGACAAACATATTCATTTCAATATGAACACAAAAATGAAACAAAACTATTCACGCCTGAAGGTCACCTCGAGCCTCGCCGTGCAGGGCGACAGCGGTCCCGTGGACGCCATCACGCTGTGCTACGAGAGGCGCCCCTGTTGGTACTCGTGCGGGTGCTGGGGGCGCGGGAGGCGGGTGATCGCCTCCTTCACCTTCCCCCGCGAGGCATGGCAGTGTGCTCACGACGGTTTCGAGCGGAACACCTCCGCCCAGGCGGCCGTGATGAACATGGGACGCTTGAGCAAAAAAGACGGAAACACCCTCGTCAGGGTGACCTGCCTGGCGGACGGCAGCCCCGTCTTGACCCAGGAAATTACCTTTGATGACCTTCTAAAGAGTCTGAGGCTAACAAAAATTGAGGACAGCGCGGTCCTCTTCTTCAGCCTCGGGGGCGGCAGGCTGGAGGGCGCCGCAGGATCAGGGCAGCCCTTCACGGCGGTGTTCTGTAACGGCAGGCGCCTTGGTGCTCGCCCCGCCGAACACCTGAAGGGCGGTGACCCCCGGGAGGAGGACAGCGAGGATGACTGTTATTCCTCCACCGATGACAAATGGATAGAATTTATGGCAAATGATGACAAATATTGGAATATCGACAGCGAGGACGAGTCCAAAAGCGAGGTCGAGTCCGATAGCGAATATTCGACCGCCCCCGAGGACGACTGCGGCGAGGATGACTGTTATTCCTCCACCGATGACAAATGGATAGAATTTATGGCAAATGATGACAAATATTGGAATATCGACAGCGAGGACGAGTCCGAAAGCGAGGTCGAGTCCGATAGCGAATATTCGACCGCCCCCGAGGACGACTGCGGCGACACTCGGGTCGAATATTTCCCCGACCTCGCAGACGCTTAGAATATTGATAGCGAGGACGAGTCCGAAAGCGAGGTCGAGTCCGATAGCGAGGTCGAGTCCGATAGCGAATATTCGACCGCCCCCGAGGACGACTGCGGCGACACTCAAGTCGAATATTTCCCCGACCTCGCAGACGCTTGGAATATCGAAAGCGAGGTCGAGTCCGATAGCGAATATTCGACCGCCCCCGAGGAAGACTGCGGCGACACTCAAGTCGAATACTTCCCCGGCCTCGCATACGCTTGGAATATTGACAGCGAGGACGAGTGGGAGACCGATGACGAATATTCCTCCACTCCCGAGGACGAATTCTCCCCCAAGACCTGGGACATCGATGACCAGCGTCCTCCTGAGGTGGAGGAGGAGGAGTGGGACGTTTGGGATGTCGTGGGGGACTGTGCCTGCGTGGTAAGCGTCGTGCTGGTTCTGTACCAGGCGTGGCAGGAATACTCAGATTACTACGACCACGCTTGAGGGGAAGGATCGAACACGCGAAGCTTTACTAGAATCTCAAACGCTACCACATGGAAAAAATAAAATATATCACACAATTCTGAAGTAAAACGTTGCCCCGCATCCACCACCACCCACTGATGCAATAACACACCTGGACGGGACGAGTTGCCCCGCATCCACCACCACCCACTGATGCAATAACACACCTGGACGGGACGAGTTGCCCCGCATCCACCACCACCCACTGATGCAATAACACACCTGGACGGGACGAGTTGCCCCGCATCCACCACCACCCACTGATGCAATAACACACCTGGACGGGACGAGTTGCCCCGCATCCACCACCACCCACTGATGCAATAACACACCTGGACGGGACGAGTTGCCCCGCATCCACCACCAACCACTGATGCAATAACACACCTGGACGGGACGAGTTGCCCCGCATCCACCACCACCCACTGATGCAATAACACACCTGGACGGGACGAGTTGCCCCGCATCCACCACCACCCACTGATGCAATAACACACCTGGACGGGACGAGTTGCCCCGCATCCACCACCACCCACTGATGCAATAACACACCTGGACGGGACGAGTTGCCCCGCATCCACCACCACCCACTGATGCAATACACACCTGGACGGGACGAGTTGCCCCGCATCCACCACCACCCACTGATGCAATAACACACCTGGACGGGACGAGTTGCCCCGCATCCACCACCACCCACTGATGCAATAACACACCTGGACGGGACGAGTTGCCCCGCATCCACCACCACCCACTGATGCAATAACACACCTGGACGGGACGAGTTGCCCCGCATCCACCACCACCCACTGATGCAATAACACACCTGGACGGACGAGTTGCCCCGCATCCACCACCAACCACTGATGCAATAATACACCTGGACGGGACGAGTTGCCCCGCATCCACCACCAACCACTGATGCAATAACACACCTGGACGGGACGAGTTGCCCCGCATCCACCACCACCCACTGATGCAATAACACACCTGGACGGGACGAGTTGCCCCGCATCCACCACCACCCACTGATGCAATAACACACCTGGACGGGACGAGTTGCCCCGCATCCACCACCACC
>JACEEZ010008826.1:92500-112500 GCA_016584305.1 Chionoecetes opilio | reverse complement strand
TATTTGTGATATTAACCCCTTATAGCCCAGATCTTTCCTTTGCTATATGAAATCGTCTGTTGTCAGCCATGGAATTACGATGAATAGCTTAATATACTTAACAGCTAGTGGACAAGGATACTACGCAGGTCATAATGTATAGAATATTGTTTATATTGATTAAAATCGTGTAATGGTGGTCAAATAACAATGAAAATTACGTTTTGGGCCTCAAAGGGTTAACGAAATCTATGCTAGTTTCATTTATCGCCGCTATGAGAGCTGCAGTGTTTTTGTGAACGGACTAACGACAAAAATAAGTAATAATCTGCGTGACTGACCGAGACCACCGAGAGACGAGACCACCGAGAGACAAGGCCTGGTGGATCGCCCGTGACGTCACACCATAAGGATACCACCCGCTCCGCTCCCCGTACTAGTTTACCTGCCTAATATAATGTTTATCAGCATAAAAGATATACTGTTATCTTCGGAAATGTTTGTTCTATAATATTATCAAATAAAAAACCGTAAAACACACAAAGAAAATGCCATTATGAGACTCAAGAAATATGCATTAACTTAAGCTCTTCGCCATTTAATATTTTGCTCGCAAACATTTTACATGGAGAATATCAATAGAAGCGGAGTTTAATTAGCTTTCCATTGATATATTTTGTTTAGTGATAAATGAATTAGCGGCATGCATAAATTAGCGTTAACTAAATATAAAAAATCATGAAATCGGGTAATTTCCTACCTAATATATGTTTATCAGTATAAAATATATACTGTTATCTTCGGAAATGTTTGTTCTGTAATATTATCAAATAAAAAACCGTAAAACACATTAAAGAAATGCCATTATGAGACTTTCAAGAAATATGCATGAACTTAAACTTTTCGCCATTTAATATTTTGTGAAAAAACTTTTTACATGGAGAATATCAATAGAAGCGGAATTTAATTAGCTTTCCATTGATATATTTCCTTTTCTGATAAATGAATTAGAACTATGCATAAATTAGCGTTAACTAAATAAATATCATCATGAAATCGGGTAATTTCCCAGATTTCATGATGTTATTTATTTAGTTAACGCTAATTTATGCATGCCGCTAATTCATTTATCACTAAACGAAATATATCAATGGAAAACTAATTAAACTCCGCTTCTATTGATATTCTCCATGTAAAATGTTTGCGAGCAAAATATTAAATGGCGAAGAGCTTAAGTTAATGCATATTTCTTGTAAGTCTCATAATGGCATTTTCTTTGTGTGTTTTACGGTTTTTTATTTGATAATATTATAGAACAAACATTTCCGAAGATAACAGTATATCTTTTATGCTGATAAACATTATATTAGGTAGGTAAACTTGTACGGGGAGACGAGCGGGTGGTATCCTGGTGTGACGTCACGGGCGATCCACCAGGCCTTATCATCTCGGTGGCCACGGACTGACACAGGTTATGACAAAAAAAATGAAAATATATAAAATCATATGTATTTTTGAACAGGTAAGAATACAAAACATAAATAAGCAACATACAAAACAACAACAGTAAGTCACAATAGTAATGATGATAATGATGATAATGATAATAATAGTAATACAGTGAGTGAACATTGCGACAGGTGTGGGAAGGAAGGGAAGGGAACACAGGCGGACTATTGTATTCCTGACTATTTAAATTTCGCCCTAAGCAAAAGGACCACGAACGCGGGACCACAGAGTGATGCGTCACGCTCTTATCGACTCTGATGATTGGAAGGGTCACTATAAACTCCAGGCCACTATAAAGGCGGGAAGAGTGTAGACTTGGACCACTCTGATGATTGGAAGGGTCACTATAACCTTCAGGCCACTATAAAGGCGGGAAGAGTGTAGACTTGGCCCACTCTGATGATTGGAAGGGTCACTATAACCTTCAGGCCACTATAAAGGCGGGAAGAGTGTAGACTTGGCCCACTCTGATGATTGGAAGGGAATTTAGGGATTTGTTAGTATTGAGGTTTACAAATCTGGTACTTCGCTTCCTTTAAATTCGCGGTACAGTACAGTCTGATCCGCGGGATTTGTTAACTTTATAGACTTTATCTGTTGCTTTAATTACTGTGTCCTCAAGAAATTCCAAGTTGCTCCTTGGAATTACGTTAATGTGATCGCAGCCCACTTCTAGGCCATTGATATCTTCAACTGTAGAAACAGAAGAAAAGTAATAATTTAATACTTCAGCCATCTCAATTTCAGTATTAGAACTCTTGCCCTATTGATGGTGAGAAGGGGGGTGGCTCAGCCCAAATTGGCTAATTTATTTAGGAGAAATAGAATTGCTACATGGAAAATACAATGAAATAATCACAATAATCACATTTTAATCATTGATTATTATAGAAAAAAATATGATTATGATTTGATTATGATTAAAGCTGCAGCTTCATATTTGATTATGATTTGATTAAGATTATACCTGCTGCTTAACTTTTGATTATGATTTGATTATGATTATGTAATCACAGCCTTTGATTATGATTTTTTTGATTAATAATTTCATAATCATGCCCATGTCTGGAATATAGTGCAGGAGTAAAGGAAATCATGGAGGAGGAGGAGGAGGAGGAGAGGAGGAGGAGGGGGAGGGGGAGGAGGAATACAAAGGAAGCACAAACAGCAACAGACCGATAGGTCCTTACAAGGCTGTTTGCTTTAACTACACTACACTAACTAGATAATAAGAGAGAAAGGATAGGAAGTAGAAGGCTCCTCCCCACCCACCCATCCCTCCAGCCGAAGCTGGCCGGAAAAGAAGTGATACCATGCAGTATAGAAAAACTGTATGGAATTTGTGAGGAAAGTTGAAAGCTGTAATCTATGGCTAACTACTACTAGTTTGTGGGGGTAGGTTTAGTGCTTGATAGATAGGTCATGTTATGTGTGTTTTGTAATGGTGTGAACACAGTGTGGAGGTTCAAGGGTGGTGCGGCAGCCTTGCCTGGCGCTTTCTTGGGAGGCAGCAGTCAATCAGGCCCCAGCTCCGTTCAATCCACTGCGGATTGTGTACTTTCCATGTAGGACGCCGTACACTTCAATGCCTCCTGCAGCAGTGACCCCTGGTACCTTAAATCCCGATGGTGGTCACTAACTGTCAGGACCCTAACTGAACCACAGCCCGTCACAGGTCGAGAGTAGTAGTGGTAACCGTTAACTTGGGGCTATCTGTGTGTGTTATGAGGTCTAATGTAGTGTTGGTGTAGGCTCAGTGTGGAAGTTCAAGGGTGGTGCGGTAGCCTTGCCTGGCGCTTTCTTGGGAGGCAGCAGTCAATCAGGCCCCAGCTCCGTTTCAATCCACTGCGGTAGTGCACTTTCCAAGTAGGACGCCGTGCACTTCAATGCCCCCTGCAGCAGTGACCCCTGGTATATAAATCCCGATGGTGTTCACTAACTGACAGAGGAGGAGGAGGAGGAGGGAGGAGGAGGAGGAGAAGAGGAGGAGGAGGAGGAGGAAGAGGAGGAGGAAGGAATAGCAGTAGAAGTGTGAGACTAAGTAAGGGAGGAAGGATAGGGAGGGAGGGAAGCAAGGGAAAAAATCACCTTTTAAAACACAGAGAACAATGACTTTCTGGCTGTAAGAGTTGCATGGCTGACTTATGAGGCGTGGGAAAGGGGCGAGGAGAATCGAGGTGTGTGTGTGTGTGTCGGGGGGGGGGGGGGAGTATAGGTTCCGCCCCCCGTGGCGGAATCCCATCATATGGCACAGTTTTGGAACCAGGTTGACCAGGAGAAGGTTTTAAGCCCACTTATGGAATGATCCGATCACTTTTATTTTTATTTTTTATTTTTAGTAGCTATTAGCGAAAATTGTGAAAAAACAAGTGAGTTGCGAGAATTGAGGAAACCTTGATGTAGGGTGATGGGTAATGGGTGAGTGAATGGGTGGGGTGATGGGTAATGGGTGTGGGGTGATGGGTGAGTGAATGGGTGGGGGGTGATGGGTGATGGGTGAGGGAATAGGTGGGGGGTGATGGGTAATGGGTGAGTGAATGGGTGTGTGGTGATGGGTAATGGGTGAGTGAATGGGTGTGTGGTGATGGGTAATGGGTGAGTGAATGGAATGGGTGGGGGGTGATGGGTAATGGGTGAGTGAATGGGTTGGGGGTGATGTGAATGGGTTGGCGTTAATACATACATTTCTACATCCATGATTTCAGGAAAGTTAGAAGGGGCTATCTGGAGAGTCTGTGTTTGGTGGGCCGAAGGCCCACCAATAGCCCTCCGCAGGAGCTAGCCAAAAAGTCCGCCCGGAGGGCGGCTTTGCGGCTAGTGTTCTTATAAAAGACTCGGTTCAAATCTCGTTATGGTCGAGTGGATGGCAGGCTCCTTCGAGTTTCATTTGTATTATAACATGCAAAGATATTATTTGAAAGATAGGGCCTCGACTATATCTCAAGTGAGTAAAGTTCCAGTGTAAAAAAAATATATATATATGTAGCTTGGTTTGGTGTTTGTATAACTAATTAATTCCCTGTATTGGTTTAGGGCCAAAATATTACCTCTACAAATATTCATGGAACGAGTAAGTGAAAACATCAGCTTTATATAAGAAAACATATATAATTAATTAGTTGCATAGTTTTCTGTAGCGGTGTGATAGTGGGCGGCACCCCTTCCGAGCGTTGCACAGGCTGTACTCGTATAGACGCAGGACAGGTTACCATAATAATGGATGACATTGCAGTATGGATGGATTAATTCATGGGATAGGACGCATACTTTAAATCATGTAATTCAACGTTTTTTGAATTAACACAATATGTGCGCAAAGTCTGTACAGCATGACGAATGTCGCTTCATATAACGTGTGATTGCAATGAAGATAAATATGGTAATTAAAGGAAACCGCTCAATGATAAGTTTATATTCTCGTTTATCTTAAGAACATACTGTGTGGTAAATGTTTCTCTTCCATAACAGCTGATATTGCGCTGATTGATTCTCTCTAAACAGTCTACTACATACGTTGATGATCGCGTGTCTGCCCACTCGTTGCCACAAGCATGCAGGGAGCGGGCGGCGAGGTGAGATGCCGTCGAAGAGAGTGACAACTTGACAAGATAACGTCAGATCGATCACTCGACGGATGTAAATGGGAAACAAGTGAAAACACGTAGAATTTAGCCTCAAACATATGTCAAAGTCAGGTTTTAGGTGAGATGTAAGAATATGAATAACGGTGAAGATTTCACAGTGAAAGTGGGATGAAAAATGACACAACAGCAGTGGAGGAAAATGGGAAATCGAGACTTCAATGTAAACACGGTAAGAAAAATTATCGCTAGGTACTGGAATCCGATGCCTACCGTAAACATTCCATCAACCGCTGCTCTATAATGTCCCGTTCTCCCAGCCGATTTGGGTACTTCGATCACCTCGACCGGCCAAATTGGCCGACCAAGCTCGACCAAATGTAAGGTCGGGGGTCTACACGACGGAAGGGGGCGTGTTCCCGACCTGTACTCGAGCATATTCGATCAACTCACGACCTTTCCCGACTACTTCCAGATCACTTGCCGACCCACATCCCGACTTGTACTCGATCTTTACTCGACCTTTCCGACCCCTGCCCGATGTATATCCGATCAACACGAGCAGCCCGACCTTTTCTCGACCTTTCCTCGACCTCTACCGGACCTCACCCCGACCCAAACCCGACCGACACCAGACCATGTACGTTCGGGCACGATCACAACACGATCCCGTTCCCCTCTCCCCTTCCCAACTTCCCAACTCTTCCCCTTCCCCTTCTTCTTCTGGATGTTGTGCACTTCTGAGGGCACCTCTGTGGGCACTTCTGGGGACGGGGCCGGCGTCGGGGACCTCGGGGGCCTGTTGTCCTCGGCAAGATCATCATCGATGCTGGCAGCAGCAGGTATCTTCTTTTTTCTTGGCATGGTGAGTAGATGTTTCTTCGACGGTAACTTGGGAACATATGAGAAATGCCGCTGACGCCGCGTTTATATCGAGGCGATCGGGTGTGGCCGTGTGTGATCGGGTATGATCGGGCGGAAGTCGGGCGCAAGTCGTATAAGGTCGAGTGGAGATCGGGGGGGGGGGGGTCGGGAAATGATCGAGTTGATCGAGTACATGCACCCGATAGGGGTCAGGCAAGATCGAGTTGAGGTCGTGTAGAGGTCGTGTAGAGGTCGAGTTGATCGAGTACAGATCAGTAAAATTTTGACCCCCGATGTGACTAGATCTCTTCCCGATCAACTCGACCTTTTACACGACTATACACGACTTAAGCAGAGCGTTACACGATGTACTGCAGATCGCTTCACGATCGCTTCACGACCGCGTGCCTTCTCGATCCTTCTCGATGCTACAACGGATTTTTTTTGACATGTCAAAAAAAATCCGTGTAAAAACCCCGACCCCTACCGACCAAGTTAGACCGCACAAGACCGCGCACGACTGAGCAGGACCTCCCTGCCGACCGAGGCAGATCATTACACGATCGGATGATCGAGTTTGATCGAGGTACCCAAATCGGCTGTGAGAACGGGGCTGAACGTGTGGTAAGCCAGCCACTCATATTTCCACTGTCCTTCGCTCCGTGGTGTCATAATGTATCGCGCATAGTGTGAACTGATACTTTTTACACCTTGTTAGGCATGCAATGGTTAGCCTTGAGCAGTGTGCAGTATTTCATAGGTCAAATCTCAATTTCTTTGCCATCTTTCATTATTTATATTCTCACTTGTTGCTGAGACGATACTTCTATAACGTATTTATATGATATAAATAACAAGTGTGCGTGTAAAACAATTAAATAAGGTAGGGATGAGTTACTAGGCATCTGTCGAGCTGTGAAAAGACATCAGATGGAAGTTTTTAGTCTCGCGCTGCTTGCATTGTTTACTTCCCACAATGCATCAGCGCTCCCTGCCTGCCTGCCTCCCGTCACCCGCGCGTGTCTGTGTTGTGAGTGATTACCTGCATCTTAACCGTGTGTCATCCGCGTCCCGTGATATCCTAGCGGTCTAATCAGGTGTGGGGCTCATCACCACCACACTGGAGGACATCGCGGACAAGGTAAGTGTTGGTGTTGGCGTCATTGGGGGTAGAAATCGCTTAAAGTAATGATGTGACCGAGGGATCAGATGGAGGTGGCAATGAGTGGTGTTTACTCTCCACATTAATGGCTTGGTTTAGTGTTCCTGTGTTCAATCTTTACCGATACATGTTTTTATGTTGCCGTGATGGTGGTATGTATATGTGACTGATGGTATTTTGCGTTGATGGGCTGAACGGACACATTAAAAAAAGTTCAAGGTGTTGTTCCGGTAGCCCACTTGGCTGCCTGGCTGGGGCGGAGCGGGGAGGACGGGAGGTGCGACGAGGCCTCCTGTCAGACTACGAGCATGCGCACACCCACGCGTGTTGCCTCTCGCTGGATTGCGTCACAGAACACTTTTCTCGGTGCCTTCTGACCATTCTGTCACAGAATTCTGGGACAAGACACTTCATCTCGGGGGCACTTCAGGGCCTTGTCATGTCTGGGAAACTTAACCTAAGCGTATAGCCATGAGTGAACCTGCTGCTGTCTGCTTTTATCTTGATGGTGCTGTTAGAGAGAGAGAGAGAGAGAGAGCGAGAGAAAAAAGTAGCAGTAGTTTGTGTCGAGTTTTTTTCTTCTTGCAAGTGTTCATGTAAAGACGGTCACTTGCGTTTTTCATGATAATTCTTAGTCGTAGAGCAATATATTAACTAGATACTAGCCTTTAGGTAAGCTGACTCGCATAATTACACGTAAGACATCACTAATTTCGGACGAATGTTGCATGAAGGTGTGGCCCGCATTGTTAGAATCCTCACACGTAATTTCCAGACTATTAACTAAATTGTGTCCATTTACTTATTCATTAGACACCAGACGCGTGATTCATCAGTCTGTGCATGCTGTCCTGAGTGACACTGGAATATTTATGGAGAATTAACACAGGTGCNTAAAACAAACTATCCAAAAAAACTAAGTACCTAAACCAGGCCTAAACATAACTTAAATATAACTTAAATTAAACCTAGAAAACTATATGTGGCGATCTGAGGGAAGAAACATAAGAAAGCTACAAGAGGCCGTGAGACCTATACACTTGGTAGTTCCTGTTACTTAACACCATAGCCTACATCTGCCTTTCATCCCCATCCATTAAATTGTCTAGTCTCCTTTTAAAACTCCCTATTGACTCCGCATGACCACCTGACGACTGAGTCCATTCCAGTCATTTACCACCCTACTTATGAACCATTTTTTCCCTATTTCCTTTCTATGCTACGCTTTTCCAGCTTGAGTACGTTACTGCGTGTTCTACCCTGGTTACTAGCCGTAAGAACTTTTCTACATCGCCTTTATAAATCCCTTTAACCACTTTAAAAAAAATTCTATCAGATCGCCCCTCAGATCGGCAAACAGTTTTTAGGTTTAGGTTAAGTTATATTTAAGTTATGTTTAGGTCTGGTTTAGGTTAGGTTAGGCTTAGGATAGGTTTGTGTTAGGTTTTGTAGAGTTATTTAGGTTAAATAAGCGTCCGCGGGACGATTTACGAAGGGGGCCGATTTCATCACAACACCGGGAGCAAGCTGTTGCCTCTCCGCGCGGCGGGATGAAATGAAAAGTAAACATCGTACCTCTGGCGCGCTACATGGCATCCGAAAACACAACCTTCTGGATAACCAAACCTCCTAGACCGCTACAGCGGCGCGCGGGTGTGCGTGCAGCTGCGGCAACACCCTGGTGACGAGGCGGCCGAGGGCCTACACGTCGGCGGCGAAGATGACGGGCCAGCGGCGCGCCACCTGGGGACACAACCAGTTGGATCGGTGTAGGTCCACGTGGTTCCTGAAGGGCACGTACTGGCCTGAGTAGCGTGCTTACATTGGCACACTTTTGTATCCATAGATGCATATATGTATGCTCATTTATAGCATATGTACAATATGTATGTATTTAATTGTAAAAAAAATATCACATCGGAGAGAAAAACAGCAAATTACGTACAATAGGGTCGTGAATGTAATTTATAAAATCAAACTGGGTCGCGATGAAAAAAGTTTGAAGAACACTGCTCAAGAAGTTTATAGTGCACGTGCTCCAGACATTGGCATTCTAGGTCCTCTAGCTACACATATGAGATCCAGGTTCTCTAGAAGTTTCTAGTCCACGTCCTCCAGACATTTCCGGTCCTTTTCCTTTTCCGACATACCCAGCTCTTCCTCTTTCCATGGTAATTCCTCTGCTCAATCCCCATCCTCTTCCGGGCGAGTTCCGGGGCCATGACATTTTCTTCGCTAGGCAGACGCCACTTTGCGCCCCAGTGTGGCAACAAGGTACAGGTTCCTTCCGTTTCCATTAAGTTTCCATTGTTTCCTCAAGTACAGGAAGTCAGGGAGAAGGAAGCGCCGAGCAGAGGAGAGCGAGAAGGACTGTTATTAGAAGCATTGTCTGTATACCTACGGGCAAGAATAAAATTATTATTATTATTATTATTATTAATGAAGAATGAAGAAACATGAAGCAGAAATTACAAATGAAGAACATTAATAAAGCAGCATGATGCAAAAATTATAAGCATGTGCTGATGTGAGGAGCAGGAACAAACTGATGTCGCCCCCTGGTGTTCCCTGAGGCACTCCCCATAGAGGGTGGGCTTGGTGGACAAAACGTCTGTAATCTTTGACCACTCGAGGAAAGTTGCTCCTGACGAGACACGAACTTGGAACCCTGACCTCACCACGTCTAGTCGCTAGCCCCTCTGGCTCCGCTTTCACCTAACAATCTACTAACGCAAAGCAGAATATAGGGATTATAAATAGTTTTATATAAAAACTAACCCCAAATTCGTGGTCAGCATGCCCGAGAACTAATATGAAAAAATGTTCAACAAAATCGGAAGTATCCATTTTTCTTTTTTTCCAAAGTACTTGTAATTTTCCC
This sequence comes from Chionoecetes opilio, assembly GCA_016584305.1. Lineage (NCBI taxonomy): Eukaryota > Metazoa > Arthropoda > Malacostraca > Decapoda > Majidae > Chionoecetes > Chionoecetes opilio. Next base: position 102,524 of record JACEEZ010008826.1, on the reverse strand, counting down.
CCTGAAAATTATTAAAAAAATCGGTATTTTCGATTTCCTTGAAAATCTGTTGATAACAGTTATTGGGCATACTGAACACGAATCCGGGGTTAGTTTTTATATAAAACTATTTCTAATCCCTATTTCAGGCCATTCACATCACATTTTTGCACGTGCCATCCAGGATATTACCCTACACACTGGAGAAGCATTAATATTGTATTGTTATTGTGGTTAATGCTGGAATATAATGTTTTGCTGTCAATCTTTCCTTATTTTCTCTTCATAAGGACGATAAAAGCTTGTCTGTTGGGAAAACTGTGACTGAGCCGCGTCATTGCAAAAACAAATCAGAGTATGACTGAGTAATTTTGTTTGAATAAATAAAATGCACTTATTGCATGTCAAAGGAAACTCTTCATATGCATTACGAGAAACCTAACACTACTATCCTTAATAAAATATCGAGATAGGAACAATACTAACGGTCACATTCTATTTTTTCACCTTCCTACGTCTTAAATATTTTCAAGAAAGGAGTGACAAGACACCTCCCGAAATAAATTGGCCCACCGCACCATTTTTTTATTCTTTAACTGTCTAAGTTATAGGGACTGGCAACTAAGTGGGCTTTGTGTTATCATTTATTTTGTATCCCTGGCCAGTCCTATGTGATGTAAAAAAACATAACAAAAACCACAAAAAACATGATGAGACAGACGAACCAGAGACAAGGACAGAGAGGCGGTGTAGGTCACAGAGCTGCTCTCAACTCTACCATTAAAAATACAGCATGAAAGTATAACAGAAAGAAACATTTATGATTGTATGATATGCATCGCACACACTGGTAACAGGAACCCCGCGCACAACACTGAATAAACGAGGTAAAATAAAACTAGACGTGTACATTCTGTGTTGGGGCTTTTGTGAGGGACATTGTGAAAGCTTTTTTGAGGTCAAAGTGTATTCCATGGCTGTTCCACGGCTCGTAAATACCACAAAACTAACCCGGGAAACTAGTTAAGTGAGAATGCTCGATCGTGCTGTTGTGTAGTTATCTGAAATTAAGCTACAAAATACATACAAATTATATTCTTCATTGTATTTAACATTTTTTCGCGACTATAACACTAACGTTGGACTTGATAATACAGTGTTACTTTTTTTGTAAGCTAGTGGCACCAATCATTCGAGGCGTATCCTACAGTAAATTTAACCCGAACTAAATTGCCACCCCACTTTTTATAATCTCTTTATGTTTTCTTTATAGGGACTGGCAAATAAATGCACTTTTTCTACTCCTTTTTTTTTTTTTTTTTTTTTTTTCTTTGGCCAGTATTTTATGTACAAAAAAAGAAAAGGAAAAAAAGTCGCCTCCAACATTTTCCTAACGCACACCTTACACCCCTCACCACCTCTACAGGACAAATCACCTCTACACCCCTCACCACCTCTACAGGACAAATCACCTCTACACCCCTCACCACCTCTACAGAACAAATCACCTCTACACCCCTCACCACCTCTACAGGACAAATCACCTCTACACCCCTCACCACCTCTACAGGACAAATCACCTCTACACCCCTCACCACCTCTACAGGACAAATCACCTCTACACCCCTCACCACCTCTACAGGACAAATCACCTCTACACCCCTCACCACCTCTACAGGACAAATCACCTCTAAAACCCCTCACCACCTCTACAGGACCAATCACCTCTACACCCCTCACCACCTCTACAGGACCAATCACCTCTACACCCCGCACCACCTCTACAGGACAAATCACCTCTACACCCCTCACCACCTCTACAGGACAAATCACCTCTACGCCTCTCACCACCTCTACAGGACAAATCACCTCTACACCTCTCACCACCTCTACAGGACAAATCACCTCTACACCTCTCACCATCTCTACAGGACAAATCACCTCTACGCCTCTCACCACCTCTACAGGACAAATCACCTCTACACCTCTCACCACCTCTACAGGACAAATCACCTCTACACCTCTCACCACCTCTACAGGACAAATCACCTCTACACCCCTCACCACCTCTGCAGGACAAATCACCTCTACACCTCTCACCACCTCTACAGGACAAATCACCTCTACACCTCTCACCACCTCTACAGGACAAATCATCTCTACACCCCTCACCAACTCTGCAGGACAAATCACCTCTACACCTCTCACCACCTCTACAGGACAAATCACCTCTACACCCCTCACCACCTCTACAGGACAAATCGCCTCTACGCCTCTCACCACCTCTACAGGACAAATCACCTCTACACCCCTCACCACCTCTACAGGACAAATCACCTCTACACCTCTCACCACCTCTACAGGACAAATCACCTCTACACCCCTCATCACCTCTACAGGACAAATCACCTCTACACCCCTCACCACCTCTACAGGACAAATCACCTCTAAAACCCCTCACCACCTCTACAGGACAAATCACCTCTACACCCCTCACCACCTCTACAGGACAAATCACCTCTACACCTCTCACCACCTCTACAGGACAAATCACCTCTCACCCCTCATCACCTCTACAGGACAAATCACCTCTACACCCCTCACCACCTCTACAGGACAAATCACCTCTACACCCCTCACCACCTCTACAGGACAAATCACCTCTACACCCCTCACCACCTCTACAGGACAAATCACCTCTACACCCCTCACCACCTCTACAGGACAAATCACCTCTACACCCCTCACCACCTCTACAGGACAAATCACCTCTACACCCCTCACCACCTCTACAGGACAAATCACCTCTACACCCCTCACCACCTCTACAGGACAAATCACCTCTACACCCCTCACCACCTCTACAGGACAAATCACCCCTCTACAGGACAAATCACCTCTACACCCCTCATCACCTCTACAGGACAAATCACCTCTACACCCCTCACCACCTCTACAGGACAAGAATATAAGAACATAAGAAAATAAGGAAGCTACAAGAGGCCGCGAGGCCTACACGTGGTAGTTCCTGTCACCTAACACTACCTATATCCACCTTTCATCCCCATCCATGAACCTATCCAGCTCCCCTTTAAAGCTCCCCAATGACTCAGCACTAACTACCTGTCTACTGAGACCATTCCATTCATTCACCACCCTATTTGTGAACCAGTTTTTCCCCATTTCCTTTCTAAATCTACGCTTTTCCAGAGGAAGCTCAGGCCCCAATGATGGTGCACATGGGAAGAGAGGAAGCTCAGGCCCCATTGATGGTGCACATGGGAAGAGGGGAAGCTCGGGCCCCATTGATAGTGCACATGGGAAGAGAGGAAGCTCAGGCCCCATTCATTGATGGTGCACATGGGAAGAGAGGAAGCTCAGGCCACTTTTTTGTTTGTTTTGCACAGGAATTTTTTGGCTTTAAAACATCGCTCAAGCTTGGAGATGTTGAGGAATCGATGTGATGGCTTAGCGCCTCCAACACCTGGATGAGCTCGTGGAGTGTGGGGCGCGCATCAGGCGAGGGTTGTCGGGCTCCTCTCAGCCACGCGGCGAGATCATTCATTGGGCGGCAGCGAGCGTACTCCCTGTACCATTTCCACTTGGCCAGGATTAACAGAGCCAACCCATACACGTCGGAGGCCTCGGAACAGCCATGGGTGTGCAATAGGAGCTCAGGCCCTATATGAGGAAACTCTTCAACGTTTTCGTCTGTTGGATAGACATCTCGGGTGCCTATCGGCGTGGCCACGCCAACGTCAATCACAGTCGCCAAAAGGCCACGGCTCGACATTTCCACGCACACGTTGTCACCTTTAATGTCGCTGTGAGTGAAGCCTTTACGGATAATCTTTAGCAATGTGCGCGCCACCTGAAGCATAACGTTAGCCACGACGCTGGGGGACGGGTGCAGCACGAAGTACTGACTGGCGGTTTGACCGGCAAAACCAGTCACCAGCTGGCGGGTGTTGAGACTCACGCCAACCATATGCTGCACTCCCGGACCCTGCAAAGCATGCAGATTCATCGCCTCGGTGACTAAATGCGGAAGATCTTCCCTAGAGAAGGTCTTAATGACTAGTTCTTGACCTGTTTTAGAATCAACAATCTTGTGGCACGAACCATATGCTCCCGCGCCAAGCATATCTCCTTGAGAACTGGTCATCTCCTTCAGCTCTTTGTCTTCTAACACGCAGATACCCTCCTCCTTGAGACGACTTAGGGCAAGGAGCTCTTCAGGAGTGTCGCTTTCCTGTGTTGCGGGACATGATGCATCAGACCACTCTGGCTGCGGCAATCGCGGTGGCTCAGGCCACTCTGGGAGTGGTAAGCGCTGTGCAGCAGATGTCTTGGGTTGTGCAGGGATAATGAGGACCGGGCCTGCACCTTTACCTGGCTGCTCACTTTCGCCCTACAGCCTCTTCGGTGCCTCGGACAACCCTTCATGCAGTGAAGCTGCCGATGTTTTCTTGGCCGCGCTCATTGCAAGGCATTGTTCGTGAGAGATCTGCTCGGCTGGGGCAGATAATGTTTCCTTTTCTGGACTAAAATACATGGTTTGCACGACAGCGGCGTTCCTCTGCTGGACACGCAGGTTGCAGTTGCATATCTCCTCCTGCATAACGTCTTCGTTCTCTTCCACGCTGTCTGTAGACATGTTCTTGTCCTGTGCGTTGTCCTTCTCTTCTTGTTTGCCCTCGTTTTCTTCATTGTTCTTCTCTTCGTATTTTTCTATTTCTTCTACCATTTTCTCTTCGATAATAACTGTTGATTCTTCATTTTCCTCCTTTTTAGCATAAACTTCCAGGTCAGTTTTGCGTTTGGAGTTCTTCTTGGTCAGCTGTCGCCACAGCTGCCGAAAGACGTACACACAGCCGCAACAAGTCTTGGGCTCCTTGTCGCCTTCCATAACCTTGATACTTGATTCTGCCTTGGAAATCATCACTGCTTCCAATCTTACTTTCTCCCAAACTCCGTCAAACAGGTACCCTCGCAATATTAAAGATCTTTTTTTAAAAATCCACGAAACAGGTTGGAGGTTGGAGTTGATACGGTTTCCTTCACAGCCAACTCCAGGCTCACCATGCAGTAGTCAGGTTATACCCGTGCGGCTCTTACCTCCAATCTCTATGGCACATCTTGGAACCTTGTAGCGCGGAGGCAAAATTTTATTGTAACACTCAATCTTTGTTCGCTGATTGGCTGGCGGGGTCAAAAGGAGACAGCTGATTGGCTAAAGATAAGTGAGGACAAGAGAGGCATCTTCCCTCCCTCTAAATTAATTCCCTTTCTTTTAACTCATATAAAACTTAAATATTTCATGCCTTCCTTCCTTCTTTTCTCCTTCCCTTTCCTTCCTTCCTTCCTTCCTTCCTTCCTCCCTGCCTCCCTCCCTCCCTTATTCTCCTCAACCTCTCATGTCCTTCCTTCCTTCCTTCCTCTCCTCGACCTCCCATGCCCTTCCATTCCTTCCCTCTTCCTCCCCCTCGACGCATGATGAAGTCGAGCATGGCACCGAAGTGATAGGAGGGCACGACGACGAGAGAGGGACGGGAGGCACGACTCAGCATAGAGGCTTTCAACTGGGGAGGAGCGAAAGGCACCTAGAGCTAACTGAAGACCTAGATGGTGGATAGGGTGCAGGAGGCAGAGGCAGAAGAATAAATCCATAGTTGAGAGGGGAGAGGATCAGGGTGGTGTGTAGATGAAGGAGGGTCTTGCGGTCCGCACCCCAAGACACATGGGAGATAGTTTGTAAGACTACCCATTTGCTTCTCCCCGCCACCAGGGGACGCGCATGCTCATAGGAGAGCGTAAAGGCAGGGGTGGCGGTGATGGGGAGGGGGTAGAGGAGCGGGAAGGAGTCTATTATTGATTGATTGATTGATTTAATGCCTAGAAAGGTAAATGTGCCAGACATCAGAGGTCATATGGCACTATGGCAAAGCATATAAAGGGGAGGGATTAAAGAATAATAGTGAAACGATGAGGGAAGGGGAAAGAACGGAATGTTACAGCAGGATGGTTAGATCAGATGTAGGATGTGGATTTGTTGGAGGAAGGAGGTTAAACAGGGGGTTGAGTAAGGAAAGTTTCTTGGAGGCAGATAACTTGCGGTTCATAGCAGGAAATCAGGAGACGAGGCTCTTGAAGGAGTCTATTTTTCTCATTATTCTCTAAGGAGTCATTAATTCTTGTATTATTCATTTCTTTCTTTGGACGCAGTATCTATTTTTTGTTATTTTTTATTTATATTTTCTCTATTTTCTCTTATTTTTCTCCCTCTTCCTTCATTCCTACCTCCTAATTCTTGTCTTATGCATTTTTTTTGACGCTGTAGCTAGTTTTTTTTTTTCTCTCTCACAATTTTCTCTTAGTTTCTTCGTACTTTCCTTCATCCTCACCGCCTAAGTCTTGTCTTATGCATTATTTCCTTCCTTCTGAGATAATTACATAAGACGAGAAAGTAAAATAAGGCGGTTTATTTGTGATATTAACCCCTTATAGCCCAGATCTTTCCTTTGCTATATGAAATCGTCTGTTGTCAGCCATGGAATTACGATGAATAGCTTAATATACTTAATCAGCTAGTGGACAAGGATACTAGGCAGGTCATAATGTATAGAATATTGTTTATATTGATTAAAATCGTGTAATGGTGGTCAAATAACAATGAAAATTACGTTTTGGGCCTCAAAGGGTTAACGAAATCTATGCTAGTTTCATTTATCGCCGCTATGAGAGCTGCAGTGTTTTTGTGAACGGACTAACGACAAAATAAGTAATAATCTGCGTGACTGACACAGGTTATGACAAAAAAAATGAAAATATATAAAATCATTTGTATTTTTGAACAGGTAAGAATACAAAACATAAATAAGCAACATACAAAACAACAACAGTAAGTCACAATAGTAATGATGATAATGATGATAATGATAATAATAGTAATACAGTGAGTGAACATTGCGACAGGTGTGGGAAGGAAGGGAAGGGAACACAGGCTGACTATTGTATTCCTGACTATTTAAATTTCGCCCTAAGCAAAAGGACCACGAACGCGGGACCACAGAGTGATGCGTCACGCTCTTATGGACTCTGATGATTGGAAGGGTCACTATAAACTCCAGGCCACTATAAAGGCGGGAAGAGTGTAGACTTGGACCACTCTGATGATTGGAAGGGTCACTGTAACCTTCAGGCCACTATAAAGGCGGGAAGAGTGTAGACTTGGGCAACTGTGATGATTGGAAGGGTCACTATAACCTTCAGGCCACTATAAAGGCGGGAAGAGTGTAGACTTGGCCCGCTCTGATGATTGGAAGGGTCACTATAACCTTTAGGTCACTATAAAGGCGGGAAGAGTGTAGACTTGGGCAACTGTGATGATTGGAAGGGTCACTATAACCTTCAGGCCACTATAAAGGCGGGAAGAGTGTAGACTTGGCCCACTCTGATGATTGGAAGGCTCACTATAACCTTCAGGCCACTATAAAGGCGGGAAGAGTGTAGACTTGGCCCACTCTGATGATTGGAAGGGAATTTAGGGATTTGTTAGTATTGAGGTTTACAAATCTGGTACTTCGCTTCCTTTAAATTCGTGGTACAGTACAGTCTGATCCGCGGGATTTGTTAACTTTATAGACTTTATCTGTTGCTTTAATTACTGTGTCCTCCAGAAATTCCAAATTGCTCCTTGGAATTACGTTAATGTGATCGCAGCCCACTTCTAGGCCATTGATATCTTCAACTGTAGAAACAGAAGAAAAGTAATAATTTAATACTTCAGCCATCTCAATTTCAGTATTAGAACTCTTGCCCTATTGATGGTGAGAAGGGGGGTGGCTCAGCCCAAATTGGCTAATTTATTTAGGAGAAATAGAATTGCTACATGGAAAATACAATGAAATAATCTCAATAATCACATTTTAATCATTGATTATTATGAAAAAAATATGATTATGATTTGATTATGATTAAAACTGCAGCTTCATATTTTATTATGATTTGATTATGATTATACCTGTTGCTTAACTTTTGATTATGATTTGATTATGATTATGTAATCACAGTCTTTGATTATGATTTTTTTTATTAATAATCATAATCATGCCCATGTCTGGAATATAGTGCAGGAGTAAAGGAAATCATGGAGGAGGAGGAGGAGGAGGAAGAGGAGTATGAGGAAGAGGAGGAGGAGGAGGAGGAGGAGGAATACAAAGGAATACAAAGGAAACACAAACAGCAACAGACCGATAGGTCCTTACAAGGCTGTTTGCTTTAACTACACTACACTAACTAGATAATTAAGAGAGAAAGGATAGGAAGTAGAAGGCTCCTCCCTACCCACCCATCCCTCCAGCCGAAGCTGGCCGGAAAAGAAGTGATACCATGCAATATAGAAAAACTGCATGGAATTTGTGAGGAAAGTTGAAAGCTGTAATCTATGGCTAACTACTACTAGTTTTTTTTTTTTTTTTTTTTTTACATCACAGGGAACTGGCCAAGGGCACACCAAAAATGGGTAACACAAAGCCCGCTTAGTTGCCAGTCCCTATAAAGAAGACAGTAAGAGAATAAAATAAAAACAAAGGGGTAGGCCAATTTAGTTCGGGAGGTGTCTTGTTACTCTTCTTTTGAAAAGATTTAAGTCATAGGAAAGTGTAAAAATAGAAACAGGAAGAGAGTTCCAGAGTTTACCAGTGAAAGGGATGAAAGAGTAAAGATACTGATTAACTCTTGCATTAGGAAGATGGACAGAATAGGGATGGGAATGAGTAGAAAGTCTTGTGCAGCGCGGCCGCGGGAGTGGGGGAGGCATACAGTTAGCAAGTTCAGAAGAGCAGTGAGCATGAAAATAATGGTAGAAGAGAGCAAGAGAAGCAACATTGCGGCGGTGATTTAAAGATTGAAGACAGTCAGTCAGAGGAGAGGAGTTGATGAGACGAAAAGCTTTTGACTCAACCCTGTTTAGGAGAGCTGTATGAGTGGATCCTCCCCAAACATGTGAGACATACTCCATACATGGGCGGATAAGGCCCCTGTAGAGAGCAAGCAATTGGGAGGGAGAAAAAAAAGGACGCAGACGCCACAGCACACCTAACTTCTTAGAAGCTGTTTTAGCAAGAGATGAGATGTGAGATTTCCAGTTCAGATTTTTAGTAAAGGATAGTCCTAGAATGTTCATTGTAGAAGAAGGAGACAGTTGAGTGTCATTGAAGAAGAGGGGATAGTTATTTGGTAGGTTTTGTCGAGTAGATAGGTGAAGAAATTGGGTTTTTGAGGCATTGAACAAAACAAGGTTTGCTTTGCCCCAATCAGAAATAATAGAAAGATCAGAAGTTAGGCGCTCGGTGGCATCTCTCCGTGAATCCCTTAGTTCCTGTTGAGTTGGACGTCTAATAAACGACGTTGAAAAATGCAGGGTAGAATCATCAGCGTAGGAGTGGATAGGGCTTTGAGTTAGACTTAGAAGATCATTACCGGTAATGAATAATAGAAAGAGAGTGGGTGATAGGACAGAACCCTGGGGAACACCACTATTGATAGATTTAGGAGAAGAACAATGTCCGTCTACAGTAGCTGCAATAGAACGGTTTGAAAGGAAACTTAAAATGAAGGTACAGAGAGAAGGATAGAAACCGAATGAGGGTAGTTTGGAAATTAAAGATTTGTGCCAGACTCTATCAAAAGCTTTTGATATGTCAAGGGCAACAGCAAAAGTTTCACCGAAACCCCTAAAGGAGGATGACCAAGATTCAGTTAGGAAAGCTAGAAGGTCGCCAGTAGATCGCCCATTACGGAAACCGTACTGACGATCAGATAGAAGATTGTGAGCAGATAGATGCTTAAGAATCTTCTTATTAAGTATAGATTCAAAAACTTTAGAAAGGCAGGAAGTCAAAGCTATAGGACGGTAGTTTGAAGGATTAGAACGGTCACCCTTCTTAGGAACAGGTTGGATGTGAGCAAACTTCCAGCAAGAAGGAAAGGTGGAAGTAGATAGACATAGACGGAAAAGTTTGACCAGGCAAGGTACAAGCAC
>JACEEZ010008826.1:82500-87500 GCA_016584305.1 Chionoecetes opilio | reverse complement strand
GACAACGCCAAATACTCCCGCTGAGCGAGTCCATAACACCGTGGGCTATGCCAATCCGCCGTAAGACTTCTTGACGTGACCCGCCGTCATTATGTACTGCGCTACCAAGGTATGTAAAACTTTCCAAGATCTCAATGTCCTCGCCACACGCATGAACAGACTGTACTGCTTCATCTAGTAAGTCTCCAAACACCTGGACCTTGGTCTTGAGCCAGGAGACCTCAAGTCCCAAAGGCTTTGCCTCCTCATGCAGCGCCTCGAGAGCCATCACCAGGACCTCCAGCGACTCAGCAAAGATTACTGCATCATCGGCAAAAACAAGATCAGTGATCTTGGTGTTGCCAACGGATGCTCCACAATCACTTTGATCTACAACCTTGTCCAATACCCAGTCCATACAAGAGTTGAAAAGTGATGGGGCAAGGACGCACCCTTGCCTCACTCCTGTATTCACAGGAAAGAAGCCGGATACACCTGCCCCACACTTCACAGCACTCACAGTCCCAGAATACAGACCAGTTATCAAACCAATAGTCCTTGCAGGAATCTCTCGAAGTCGCAGAAGATCCCAGAGTGACTCACGATGCACTGAGTCAAACGCCTTCTTGAGATCAACATAGGCTGCAAGCATCCCCTGTCGAAACTCACGTCGGCGTTCCACCAGGACACGAAGCGCTAGGATACGGTCCGTTATTGACTTACCAGGCGTGAACCCAGAGTGCTGAGGTCTCTGATGCTTCACCAGATGGCTGCGAATCCGTGTCAGCAATAGATGGGCAAGCACCTTGCCTGGTACGCTGAGCAGTGTAATACCGCGGTAATTGTTGCAGTCCTGACGGTCCCCTTTCCCTTTCCAGATAGGGACGACCAGCCCCCTTTTCCAGTCAGGAGGAACGGTACCTGATTGCCACACGGCAGTCAGGACAGCATGCAACCCGTGGATCATGGCCTCACCCCCAGCTTTGAGGAGCTCCGCACTGATATTACAAACACCAGCTGCCTTTCAACCCCTCAACTTTGCTACAGCCTCTCTGACTTCGTCAAGAGAGGGTGCGCTTTCGTCAATGGGAGGATCGGCATCCACTGCCTGTAACCCAGTGGTGTGAAGCTGCTCAGTTGGAGGGTCCACCGTGAACAACTGCCCATGCCCAAAGTACTCAGCCCAACGAGCCATCTGCCCATCCATGTCCGACACGAGGCGCCCATCTGCTGTTCGAATAGCACTCGCCCGAGAAGGAGACTTGGAACGGAGCTTCTTCAGGGCTCGGTAGGCGGGTCGGAGGTCATTAGCGTTCAAATGACCCTCGACATCCTCAGCGAGACTCTTGACATACCTCTCCTTGTCTCTCCCCAGGAGGGTTCTAAGGAGAGTAAAGTAAAACAGTGTATAAACATTTTGTTTTGCTTTTTTTGCTTCAACTCGCTGTAACTCCATCAGTTTTGCTCGCATTAAATCTTAAATCGCTGTTTCAAAATCCTCACAATTTTTCGATTCTTAATTTATGTAGCACGTACCAATAAGGAAAACATTATGCGGTCAAAGGGTTTAATAAAGTAAAACTACTGAAACTGGCGTCGTGACTGGTGAGCATTGCTCCCTACATGAGAGATAAGTTCTGGGGAGTGCTATCAGAGGCTCACCAGTCACGGCGCCAGTTTCAGTAGCTATACTTTATTAAACACTTTGACGACATAATGTTTTCCTTATTGGTACGTGCTACATACCTTAAGAATCGGAAAAGTGTGAGGATTTTGAAACAGCTATTCAAGATTTAATGCAAGCAAAACTGATGGAGTTACAGCGAGTTGAAGCAAAAAAAGCAAGACAAAATGTTTATACACTTTTTTACTTTCCTTCAATTATCTTAATATTGGTGTAGTCTTACTGATTTTTTTTTATGCTCAAGATATGCAGCAATGTATCCTGAACACGATAGTAGGCTCAGTTTAACCTAAATATTAACTGGTAGCTTGGTAATATCGGGTAGGAGTACAACATTTCAATGCACTGAAACCTGAAAATCCGCCTACTCTTGTGATACTCAGTCATGATTTTATTTTTTACCCTATTGAGTTACGAATAGCGTTTTATTGTTGACCAATCACTGACTGATTCACTGATATAAACAAAATAGGCCTATCTTATGTAAGAGGTGAGTTAAGCAAAGAAATATGAATATTTTTCTGAGGCAACGCAAGGGTTTTGATAGCGCCGAGGCAGGTACCACCACCATCACCACCCAGCCCGAGTCTATCAGCCAATCAGCGACGTCCTTACAAACTCGGGTAGGCATCGAGCAGCTCCCAGCCCAGGGCAGACATTCAGAGAGAGTTAAAGGGCACGGTGTTTAGCTTAACTATTATCCTCTATTTCTACACCTCGGAGCTCGGGGGGATTCTGGTACGAGATATGGCAGTGGCGCTACGGTGTCGCTATGGGCTTCGATAGCTGATTGGCTGAGCGAGTACAATGACGTCACAGCCTCGCCAGCGAATCACATAGTATTTCTCAAAAAGTTTCAGCCAATCACAAGGCTTCCACGCTCTCAGCTGTGTTTACAAATTTATCATCCACATCAAAATGCTCCACCCTTCTTCCTCCTCCACCTCCTAGCTTCTCCTTCTCCTACTCCTCCTCCTCTTCCTCCTCCTAACCTTATCTTATAGCAGTTGGTAGTAGTTGTAGTAGTAGCAGCAGTAATAATAGTAGTAGTAGCAGCAGTAATAAGCTGTGTTTTTGTCGTCCAAGCACCGTCTTGGATTGCGAAGACCACTCCAATAACACTTGCTGAAATGTGTACAGTACGTGCACACAGTGGCCGCCAGATATTGTGGTGGTCTGCGCGGGTCGGCATGATGCACCGGCCGCTAAATTAATAACCTTTCAAATGTTTTTTCACGCAACTCGAGCAAGTGGGATTAAAAAATTGATGACATGGCAACAAGACACTGACACTTAACAACACCGCAGGGGTATGACCGTTAAATTTAAGCAAGTCAGTGCAGTTTAGGAGGACAGTGAGAGTGCACGCACTGTTTCACTTCTTTCGTCATTTGTTACGAGGATATTTTCAAACTGTGCAATCGTTTATTGTGTTATGGCTCCTCGGCGCATTATATCCCAGGATACTATAAGCTCCATATGTGCCTTGCATAGGGCTGGGTTTGGTGCAAAAGCTATCGTAGAACAGACAGGAATTGCAAAAAGGACAGTTGAGCGGTGGTTAAAACATTGTCGTGATGAGTTGGACGGAGAGACGCCTACACACTTAGCGAAGACTGGACGGCCAAGGAAATGTGCCTCAATGACTTTACATGTAATAAAAAGGCAGCTGAATGTCAAACCAACAAGCACAGCACGTGAAGTGAAGGAAAACAACCCTGCCTTACTAGGTAATGTGTCAGTGAGAAGTGTGCAGCGTTATGTGTTACGTGATCTCGGACTCTTTTCAAGATCTGCCGCTGTAAAGCCACTCCTAACTCCTCGTCACAAGATAAAGCGACTCACATTTGCTAAAGAACACAAAGACTGGCCACTAGAGAAAGTTCGACGCATATTATGGTCGGATGAAAGTGTCTTTACAGTGACAGGAACTAACTTTGCAAAAGTGAGGCGGCCCAAGAATTCAGACCGACACGACCCTAGGTACATCGTGGAGAGAGTAAGACACCCAGATTCTCTCATGGTGTGGGCTTGCTTTTCATATTATGGAGTGGGTAACCTCGTATTTCTTAAAAAAGGTGTTACTGTGAACAGTGAGCGATATTTAGACATCCTGCATGACAATCTTGAAACCTGCTACGACAAGTGTAGGGCAGAAACTTTTATGTAGGACGGTGCCCCTTGTCACCGGGCAAACGTTGTCAAGGAATGGTTGGATATGTGTGCTATCGATTGCTTTGACTGGCCTCCTAATAGTCCTGACTTGAACCTAATAGAAAATCTTTGGTCCATAATGAAAAGGAAGCTTCAAGAAGAGGACACTAGTTCAGTGGCGAAGTTAAAAGCTACACTGTTAAAATTGTGGGAGGAACTACCAAAGGAGCTTCAAAAACTTGCAGACTCCTTACCACCTAACAGACTGCAGGATGTTATAAAGAGGAAAGGGAATGCAATCAAGTACTAGGATACCGGTAAGTTACACAGTTTCTTGATTTTTAATGTTTTACGAATATTTTTGTTGGATTTTGAGTGAGCGTGTCACTGACGGCATCAGGAAGTTCGACCGCCACAACATTTGGCGGCCACTGTACATACTACATATTATACTGCTATGTGATATTGTTTGCAATGTTTTGGACTTATTATTATTTCGGCCCCTACCAAGCTTGTTGTGTTGTCGCAGAAACCAATCCTTTTCAAATTGCGAGAAAAAACGGTCTTTGTACCAAGACGATGCTTGGACGACAAAAACACGGCTATAGTAGTAGTAGCAGCAGTAATAGTAGTGGTAGTAGTAGTAGTAGTAGTAGTAGTGGTGATGAAGGAGGAGGAATTAGGTAGAGGAAGAAGGGAAGAATAAAGGGTAAGGGATGAATTCAGCAAACCATTTACGAGGTAAAACTCAGGTAAATTTCCTCGTACCTCTGCGCACATGACACGACCCTATTCAGCAAACATTTACGATATTGCAAATATCCTGGTAACCCACGAGTGGTCCCTGTGTCTAGTAGCGGCTTACCAGAAGATTTACCAGACATTTCAGCGGGAAGGAACACCGTCTCCTGTAGCTGATTTCATCATCTAGCTACTTATATAGGTAAGTTCTGTTGTGAATACTAATTTGTGATCATTTATATTGTTGCAAGAGTAGGGACATGTATACTAATAACCGAAATAAGTGCAAGAGGCCGTGGTATGAGCGTCACTCTCTCTCTCTCCTCTCTCTCTCCTCCCTCCTTCTCTTCTCCCCCTCTCTCTCTCCTCTCTCTCTCTTCTCTCTCTCCCCTCTCTCTCTCTCTCCTCTCTCCTTCCTCCTTTTTCTCTCTCTCTCCTACCT
>JACEEZ010008826.1:57500-77500 GCA_016584305.1 Chionoecetes opilio | reverse complement strand
TACACAATGAGCCTCAACGACGGGGCGGCAACGACACACACAAAGATACAGAGAAAAAAGTTACAAAATATACGGTTAAAATTTTTTGCAGGGACAAAAATCGAGAGTAAAAGTTTTTGCAACAAACAGGGAGGGGAAAAAGGAGAGAGAGAGAGAGAAGAGAAGAGGAGAGGGAGGAGGGGAAAAGGGGGAAAACGAGAGAGGAGAGAGGAGAGAGAGAGAAGAGAGAGGAAGAGGAGAGAGAGAGAGGAGGAGAGGAGAGAGAAAAGAGAGGAGAGAGAGAGGAGAGAGAGGAGAAAGGAGAGAGGGGGAGAGAGGAGAGAAAAGAGGGGAAGGGGGGAGGGGGAGGGAGAGAGAGAAGGGAGAGAGAGAGAGGAGAAGGAGAGGAGAGAGAGAGAAAAGAGGAGAGAAAGAGAGGGAAAAAGGAGAGAGAGGGGAGAGAGAGGAAAAGGGAGGAGAGAGAAGAGAGAGGAGAGAGAGAAGAGAGAGAGAGAGAGAGGAGTGAGAGGAGAGGTTTGAAAAGAGGGAGACCGAGGAGGGGAGAAGGAGAGGGGAGGGGGGAGGAGGGGGATGAGAGGGGAGAGGAGGGAGAGGAAAAATGGAGAGGAGAGGGAGGAGAAAAGAGAAAAAAGGGAGGAAGGGGAGGAGAGGGGAAGAGTTTAGGGGGAGAGGAGAAAAGGAGGGGAAAGCCGAGAGGAGAAAAGGAAAATTTTGACCAAATTTTAAATCATTCGTCCCCACTTTTGGGTCAAAGGAAACTTTTTTGGGCTCAAAAAAAAAACTCGCAATTTCCTCTTTTCTTGTTTTTGGTTTTTTGAAAGAGTTTCATTTTGCAGGGAAAGAGGGACAAGAAATTTTTACTATGTGGGGGAAAAACCAAGAAAAAAATGTACACAGGAGGAAGAGGGGACAATGAAACCGTGGATCAAGAATGGCCCGAGTTTAGTAATAAAAGGGTTTTCGAAAAAAAAAAGGGGGATTAAATACAAAGAATGGGGGGAAAACTCGCATTGTTGTGTGGTGTGTGGTTTTGTGTGGGGCCGTGTTTTTGTGGGGGTTGTGTGTGTTGTGTGGGGGGTTTTGTTTGGGGTTTTGTGGTGTGTGGGGTGTTTGTGTGTTTGTGTTTTGTGAGAGGGGTTTTTTTGTGTGGGGGTGTTGGCCCCGGGTGTAAATTTTGGGGTGGGGGTTCGGGTTGTTTTTTTTATGTGGGGGGGGTTTTTTGTTTGGTGTGTGGTGGGGTTGTGTGTGTGTGTGTGTGTGTGGGTAAAATATATATATATATATTTTATGTGCGTGTGGGGTGGGGTTTTGTGTTTTTGTGATTTTTTCTATTTGTTTTTCATTTTATTGTTTTTAATCATTTGGGATTTTCCCAGGGCCTGAAAAACGTTTTCGTACGGCCCCGCCCCCGGGTTATCAACTTTTTTATCTTAAATTCCCTTATTTGCTTATTTTTGGGCCCAAAAAAAGGCCGGGGCACCCCGGGGGAGCAGGTCCCAAACCCCGGATAACCCCCAAATTCCCCTTTCTTTTCCCGGGTGGACGGGGGGCCGGGTTTTTAAAGGGGAAAAAAAAAATTTCCATCGGGTTTCCCCCTCCCCCCGGGGGATCGAACCCGGAACTTTCGGTTGGGGAACAGGGCGGGGCTTCCCCTCCCACTAGGGGATTTACCCCCCGGGTTTTGTGGGGCCCCCGTCAGGGGGGAAGGGGTTGGGTAGAGATTTTGAGTCCGCAATGTGCAGGCCCCAGTGAATTCGATCAGCGGTTGGGAAAACCGCCTATTTCGGGGCTGACTTTGGGGGGCGTTTTTTGGTATAGTCAAAAAAACCTTGAGTTTTACTTGCAAAGGGGTCTAGTTTAGAAGGGAAAATTTTTTCTTTTTTCCTGGGGTGTGGGGGTGTGTGTTTTGTGTGTGTGTGTGTGTGTTTTGTGTGTGGTTTTGCTTTTTGTTTTTTGGTATTTTTGTTTTTTGGTTTTGAGGGGGGTGATGATGATGATGATGCAAATGTTTAAAAAAGATTTTTCCTTTTTTTTGATCGATTTTTCCCCAGGGGCTTTTTAAACCAATTTTTTTTTTTTTTATAGAAAAAAAAAAAAAAATTTTAAGGGAATATTTACTCAAAAAAAGAAATTTTCTTAGGGAACAAAGATCACCCCAAAAAAAACACTTTAAAATCTACCCCCAAATTATTTCAAAACAAAATTTTTCCCCCACGTATATCCTCCAAAAACCATGGAAAGAAAAAAATTTCGAAAACAAAAAAAATAAAAAAAAAGAAGAAAAGAGGGCTTAAAAAAAAAAATCCCCCTTTCATTAAAAATTAAATTATGAGATGCTGAAAAAAACCAAAAATCCCGGGAACGGGGCTAACTTTAAAAAAACCCGAAAGGGAAACTTAAAAGAAAAGGGTTTTGGCAATAAAAATACGTTCAGGGGAAAAAGGGGACCCAGCGTGGAGTTTTAGGCGGCGGGGACGGGGGCAAAAAATCGGTCAGGGGGCGACAGATAATGGTCCCACAATGAGCCTCAACGAGGGGGGCGGCAAGGGGGCCCCAACCCCACAAAGTTTACAGAAAAAAAAAAGTTACAAAATATAGGGTTTTAAAATTTTTTTTTCCCCAGGGAAAAAAAATCGAGAGAAAATTTTTTTTGACGAAAAAAAAAAACGCGGGGGAAAAAAGTTTTCTGGGGGGGGAAACAACAGGGGACATCCCCTAAAAATTCCCCTTTTCATGATGTTCTTGTAAGATTTTTTCCTTTGGACTTTTAATTTTAAATTTTTTTTATTTTTTTTTTTTAACCCCAACACTTTTCCCCTTTTTTAACATATAAAAAAAAACTTTAAAAAAAAAATTCCAAAAGTTCTTTAAAGATCCCGGTTTTATTTACTTTGGGGATTTTCCCCATTTTTTCCAAAATGATGGAAAGGGGAAAGTAAAAAAAAAAATAAGAAAAAATTTTTTTTTTTCCAAAAAAAAACGTGGGGAAAGAACTCATATTGACTTTCTGTTAATTTTATATTAGAAAAAAAACAACGTATATATTTATACATTTTATTTAACCCCAAGGGGGGGGGGTTGTGGGTTTTTGTTTTGTGGTATGTGTTGTTTTTTTGGGGTGTGTGTTTTTGGGTGTTGGGGGTGTGTGGGGGTTTTGTGTGTGTGTGTGTGGGTGGGGTGCGTGTTTTTGGGGGTGTGTTTTCCCCTGGTTTCTGTGGGGGGTGTGTACATGTGTGTGTATGTGTTACTGTGTGTGTGGGTGGGTGTGGTTAAAGTGTGTGTGGTTATGTGTGTTTTGTTTCTGTGGTTGTGTGGGGTTTAATGTGTGTGTTTTGTTACTATGTGGGGGGGTGTGTATTTCGTGTGTGTGGGTGTGTTAAATATTTTGGGTGTTTTGTGTAGGGGTGTGTGTGGGGTGTGTTTTGGTGTTTTGTTGTGAAAATGTGTGTGTGGGGGTGGTTTTGGGGGTGTGGGGGTGTTTTGTGTAAAGTTGTTTTGTTTACCCCTTTTTTGTGTGTGTTACTGTGTGTGTTTTTTTACTGGGGGGGTGTTTTCTGTGTGCGGGTGTGTTTTTGTATATATATATATTATATAAATATATATATATTAATATATTTTTATATTTTATATAATATAAAATATTTTACATATATAAAATTATTAAAAAAGGTATATAAAAATAAAATTATATAATATTTTATAATTTTATATATATATATAATATATATATTTTATATTTTATATACAATATATATTTAATTTATATTTTATGGGTGTGTTGTGTGTGTGGTGGGGTGGTTTTGTGTTTTGTGTTTTGTGTGTTTTGGCCCGGGCCTTCCCCCCAAACGAAAGGGTAATAAAATTTTAAGATGAAAAAAAGCGACGAAAAAAAAGGCGTTCAGGTGGAGGGGCATGGAGGGGGGGAAGAGGAAAGGGAAAGGGAATAGTAAGGGTAGGAGGAAGGGGAAGGGGCGGGAAAGGGGGGGAGAGAGAGGAGGGGAGAGAGAGAGAAAAGGGGAGAGAGAAAAGAGGGGGAGAGAGAAGAGAGAGAAAAGAGAGAGAAGGGGAAGAGAGAGGGGGAGAGGAGAGAAGGAAAAAGAGAGAGAGAAGAGAGGAAAAGAGGGGAGAGAGAGATGAGAGGAGGGAGGAGGAGAGAGGGGAGAGACGAGGGGGAGAAGAAGGGAGAGAGAGGAGAGAGATAAAGGAAAAACAGGGTGAGGGGCATGGAAGCAAATGGGAGAGAGAAGGAGGAGGAAGAGAAGGAAGAACATAAGAACATAAGAAAATAAGGAAGCCACAATAGGCTGCGAGGCCTACAAGTGGTAGTTCATGTCACCTAACACTACCTACATCCACCTTCCATCCCCATCCATGAACCTATCCAGCCCCTCTTTAAAGCTCCCCAATGACTCTGCACTAAATACCTGTCTACTGAGTCCATTCCAATCATTCACCACCCTATTTGTGAACCAGTTTTTCCCTCTTTCCTTTCTAAATCTACGCCCTTCCAGCTTGAATCCGTTACTTCTTGTTCTACCCTGGTTAAAAGCCGTAAGTACTTTTCCTACCTCTCCTTTATTTTATCCCTTTATCCACTTAAAAGCTTCTATCAGATCGCCCCTTTTAAAGCCTTGATCACAACGAACCCACGACGCATTTGTGCCACGACACGACAGAAGATTTGGGCAAATCGTGGGTCATCGGGGGTCGTCGCAAGACAGTCCTACGAAATTTTGAGCATCGTGGCATCGACTTGCCGTCGTGAGGCAAAATTGGACATGCACCACTTTTGTTCGACGATTTTTTGTGGTATCTGTCTTGTTGATGTCGTGAGTCTGTCCTACGACAGTCAGTCTTCTGCAACAGTCTTCCGACTGTCGGGCGATAAACATTTTGTCGTGGATTCCAGAAGAATTTTTTTTAGTCAAACAATCTGTCTGTCAAAAAAGACTGTCGCACGACTGTCGCACGACTGTCCTACGACTGTTTCACGACTGTCACAGGACAGTCGTGAGATAGTTGCAGGATTGTCTCACTAATATTTTATTTCGTAAGAGGCTCGCACAACATTGCAAGTCTGTCGTGCGTTAGTCCTGCGTTAGTCTAGCAACCTATTTTCGTTTTTTGAGGGGTATGTAGCTCGGACGAATGAACGCTTGGAAATAAAAACTGTCTGTCGTCGCTGAGAGAGGATGGCTATTCCACCTGAGCGACTACGCCTAGCCCTGCTGAGGGGGTTTCTGGCGGAACTCCAGCACGAGTATAATATAGTGCTGTTGGCGTTGATCCGGGCCCGGGAGCAGCGCAGGAACCGGTGAAACCCCCGACGTTGGTAGGCCGTGGATCGAGTGGCGCCTGATGTTTGGGCAGTATAATACTCTGATGCAAGAGATGGAGCGGGAATCTGCCGGTGACTTCGTGGGGTTCATGCGGATGGAGCCTGGCATGTTTCAGGATGACGCGCGACCGTCCCACGAGTGACCCACGACTGTCGCACGCGCATCCCACGAGTGAACCACGACCTGATCACGTGAAAAACAGACCCCCGACAATGCGCGACAACTCACGATGGTCCCACGACTGTCGCACGACTGACTTGCGACACATCCACGACAATACCACGACATATCTTTTTTTTCTGTCGCGTCCCCATCGCCAAACCATCTTTAATGTGTCGTAGCCCTTGTGACCACTCGAAATAAATTTCGGGCATGCTGCAAGATCTGGTCACGAAAAATATTTTATGGGTCTACCACGACAAAATTTCGTAAGATCCGTTGTGCCCGGGGCTTACTCTGCGTCTCTCGAGTGAATGTAACTTTAATAGCTTCAATCTCTTCTCATAACTAAAGTTACGCATCCCTTGAATCATTTTGGTCATCCTTCTCTGCACTGATTCTAACAAGGCTATATCCATCCTGAAATGGAAACCAAAACTGAACCGCATAGTCTAGGTGAGGTCTGACTGGAGCCAAATAAAGCTTTAGAATAACTTCCGCACTTCTACTTTTAACACTTCTGATAATGAATCCTAACCCTCTATTAGCTCTATTTCTAGCTTCAATACATTGTTTTCTAGGTCGGAGGTCTGGGCTCACTCTCACTCCAAGAACTTTCTCACCTTCTGATCTTTTCAGCGATACTTTGCGTATGGTGTATCTGTTAACAGGCTTTTTTTAATACCAACATTCAAAACGCTGCATTTATCAATATTAAATTCCATCTGCCATTTGACTGCCCACTCATTAAGTTTATTTACGTCTCCCTGCAATATGTTTACATCAGACTGTGATCCAATAATCCTACCTGCTTTAGTATCATCAGCAAACTTGCTGATATCACTGCTAATCCCACTATCCAAGTCGTTGATGTAAATAAAAAATAGTAGTGGACCCAAAACAGAACCTTGTGGAACTCCACTTGTCACCTGTCCCCACTCAGATTTTGAACCATTAATTGTAACCCTTTGTTGCCTATCACTTAGCCAAGCTCTGATCCAACGAAAAACCTTCCCATCTATTCCATGAGCCTTAACCTTATTTAAGTCACTCGTGTGGTACTTTGTTGAATGCCTTACTAAAGTCCAGGTATATTATATCATAATCCACATCATTATCTGCCGTCTCTTAAACATTCCTATAAAAACTCAATAAATTGGTGAGACATGACCTACCCTTGGTGAATCCATGTTGTGAATCATTGATCAAACCATGTTTTTCTAAGTGCTCTCTAATGTTTTTTGCAATTATAGATTCCAATAATTTACCTACCACTGACGTTAGACGGGTCGATGATTTGACTTTAGTCCTCTGTCTCCCTTTTTAAATGTGAGGACTACATTTCCTATCCTCCACAATAACGGCACATCGTCTATCTCAACCGATTTCCTAAAAATGTGCACTAACGGCTCACTAACAACCTCTTTGTATTCCTTTAATGCTCTGGGATACACTTCATCTGGTCCTGGTGACTTAAAATTCTTCATTTTAGCTATACCCTCTTCCACCATTTCCCTAGTTATCACAATATCTTTGAGTTTCTCCTCATCGCTTCCTTTAAACATCTGTTCACTTTCAGGTATTGTCTGTGTATCCTCCTCAGTAAAAAAACTTAAGAAATAATCATCTAGATTTTTACACATATCCTCATCCGTACTTAAGACCTCACCCTGCTCTAATCTTAACGGCCCCACTAATTCCCTTGTCTTGGTTTTATATTCCTAATAGAACACCTTTGGGTCGCTTTTTGCTTGTGCTGCTACTTTAATCTCATAATTGTTCTTAGCTAATCTTGTTAATCTCTTCACTGTCCTTGCCATCACTTTATACTGTTCTTTGCTCATCTGTCCAGCCTTGAACCTTAAGTACATGTTTCTTTTTACTCCAATGTTGTGTTTTAAACTAGTGGTCATCCATTTCGGGTCACTCTTCCTTGATCTAATCGCCCTATAAGGATTTTTTTTTCTGTCCTGCAATTAAATCCCTTATTATAATGTATAATCCTCATCCCCCCCGACCTCACTTCCAGCTATATCCGCGCTTACCTTTGAACATTCCTTCCCCTTTATCCTACTCCCCCCGTTACTCCCCTCCAGGTGTCTTCCTAATCCTGCATAATTGGCCTTTCCAGCTGTCACCGCGCTGACCTTGGAACATTTCTTCACTCTATCCCACACCCCCAGTTAATCCCCTCCAGGAGTCTTCTTAATCCTGTATAATTGGCCTTTCTGAAATTAACTCATTGCTTATTAACACTTATTTTTTCAACTTCCCATTTTAAGCAAAATCTGATTTCATAATGGTCGCTGTTAGCTGACTGTTCACCAACCTCCACCTCTGTAACTAAATCTTCCCTGTTTGTCAGTAATAAATCGAGAATATTATCTCCTCTAGTAGGCTCCTTGATTGCTTGGCTTAGGAAGTTATCCTGGATTACATTTAACAATTCCTCTGCGTCGTTGTCTCCTATAATTAAATCCCAGTCTATATTCTTAAGATTAAAATCTCCTACCACGCATAGTCGATTATATCTGCAAGCCTTGTTTATTTCTTGCCATATAGGAGCTGAATCCTCTTTACATAAGTTTGGAGACCTATATACTACCCTCAAAACCATTGTTTCAAATCCCTCCGTAACCTCTACCCATATAGACTCTATGCTGTCATCTGTTTTTATAACAATCTTATCATAACACTGCAATGTATCTCCTGCATAAAGCGCAACTCCTCCACCTCGCTTACCTAACCTGTCCTTGTGAAATAACTTATACCCAGCTATCTCGACCTCCGGATCAAATACCTTTCCTGACATATCCATGCCATGTTTCTGTTAATGCTATTATATCAAAATCCTCTACACTATTTATTCCTCTCAGGATATCTAAATTGTTTAAAATACTCTTACAGTTTGTATAGTAAATCTTCAAGCAACTCCTCTTCTTTTTGTCCATTTTCCCATCTTAGTTCTCATTTTAACTAACCTCCTCCTCTCTCTCTTCCTCTTTTACGAATCTCTTTAGTTCCCTGCCTTCTGAAACTCCTCCTAGTGTCGCAAGTTTCCTTTACCCCGAACTCAGTGTCTAATCCCCGGTTTCCTATCTTAAAAAAGCCTGCAGTGCATCTACTTCCCTTTCAAGGGATTCAGACAAGATCTGAACTCCTTTCCTTCGCAAGGTGCACAAAGAGGAGGAAGAAGAGGACGTGAAAGAGGAAGAGGAGGAAGAGAGGCGGAAACTCCCGACGTCAGAGTGAATACATTTTTCGTCAGCATTTTCAATTCATAAACAGCGAGACACTTACTTCTTACTTTTTTTGTTTTCCCTGCTTTTCTGCACGACGTGTTATTAATATTTCTCTATACGCGTGATCGAACTTATGAAGAAAAAAAACTTCTGCTGCTGATTAATAAGTGTGTGTGTTCCATTTTTTTACACGACATATATACCCTTGCTTTTAAAACATTGAAACATTTGAAACGTTTAATAATAACCGCATAAACAAATACAATAATGCTTGTTTACAACTTAGAAGGCCAGCCTTTATAATAAGCAGAGCTTTTCAGGCAATTAAAAGTTTTATTAGCCGTATATACTGCGAGGTATAGAAAAAGACCTATAATATATATATATAATAGGTGGGAGGATACCCATAAGAACCTTGGGGGGCTGGGGGGAGGGTGAGGAGGGAAGAAGAAGTAAAAAGGAAGAGAACGTTGAGGAAGATGAAGAGAAGTTAGGANGGCTAAATGGACATATATAAAATCTTCTATTATTTATCAAACTGTAAAGTGTTTAACTCGTTTCCCGTGAAAATGATACATATGAAGGATTTGTTCCAATATATTCCTATGTCCTGACATTCCTTGTATATCATTAAACAATCGTCTGTTTGTTATTCACTTGAGAATTGCACATGACTTATTTACTTTACATCTCCGTGTTGAGAAATTATCCCACACATAATAATAAGAATGTCACATTGCATAAGAATAATTCTAAGAAAGGAATTAAGTTTTCTTTGGATGAATTTTGAAGTTTTTCTTATATGTTTTTGTGAGGAAATATTTCCTCACAAAAACATATACAATATTTTGTGTCGTGTCCGATAGACGGACAGGAACTTGCTTGCCTGAGTGACTGGCCTCTACTGTACATTGCTGCAGCTTCTATTAGTGCGAAGGTATTCCAGTCCGGGCAAATGTTATTCACTTCTATAATATTTCATCCGAGAATAGTTCGATGAATACAATCACTCGTTGTTAAATTCACAGTTTTGAAATGATGTTGATCTAATAAGTGTTCCGCATTTTTCCTTCCCAACAAGTGTCTAAGAAAATTATGAACCCTCCCTCCTATACATTCATATAGTTTTTGTCTATCTATCTATCTATCTATCTATCTATCTATCTATCTATAGCTATATCGATGCATATACGTAGGAGTGTGGACACCCGGTCTTTGCCTCTAAATGGACCGTCCGACACTCCCAGTCATTGTTCTTACTGAGGTGGGCCGAGACCCTTTGACGTGTTGGTACATTTGATTAGGACGAAATATGAGATGGAAAGAGGCAGGGTGAGCAACACGACCATGAACGAGTTCTTAGAGAAAAATGTTGTTAATCCTATTCCATATTTTCGTTAATGTATATAAATCAGTCTTTACCCACGGGACCTGAGTGTATACAGACATGACTTGCTTCTGTTTATCCAAGGGACGGGAGGAGGTCAAGCTAGGTCATCCACAGCTTTTATTTTATTATTGTGGTTTAGGTTCATGATGGAAAGAAATCCCATCATCTTGATTTTGCTTAAGCATTATATTTCTATTATAAATCTAGCCACTAACATTCTAAGAGGTAGAGGCCGGGGGCGCGGTAATCGCGCCCCCGACCCGGTTTTGTCGGGGGGCCCGACCATGCAGACACCTCCAATGCCGACGCAGAGGAGGGGTCTGCCTATGACGAGTGCGGGGCAAAGCCCTCGGGAATCCCGCACTCTAAATCAAGTGGTAGGGCTCCCTATCCCAACTTTTTCTTATGGGGGTGGCCGGGGCGGTACAGAAGCGGCGCCTGCCCGTCGAATCACTCCTGGGATCAACCTGTGGAGGGTTCTTCGTGTGGGCTCGTGGAACGTTCTGAGCCTCTCAGACGATCGTCGACTACCTCTCTTATCGGGCGAGCTCAGTAGGCTGAGGGTGGATATAGTGGGACTCTCTGAGACGAGGAGGCCTGGCAGTGGCGAGACTAGCAGTGGGGGTTACACCTACTACTGGTCCGGCATGAGCAATAGTCACCGTGTACGGCGAGTAGCTATAGGCATCTCCAGCAAACTGCAGCCGTCAGTTGTTGAGGTTACTCCGGTTGATGAGCGTATAATGCGGGTGAGGATGAAACACACTCTGGGTTTCATGTCTTTTGTTGCAGTGTACGCTCCTACCGAGATGCGTTAAACTGAAGAGAAGGAGATATTCTACGCCAAACTCGACTCTGTTTTAGACCAGTGTCCTCCTCGGGACACACTCATTGTCTTGGGCGACTTCAATGCTACAACTGGCACTGTGAGAGATGGCTACGAGTTATGTGTTGGTCCCCATGGCTCCGGTACCAGAAACACCAACAGTTCTCTACTTCTGAACTTTGCAAGATCCAGAAGGTTGAGAATTGCAGGTTCTTGGTATCAGAGGCCAGAGCTGCACCGCTGGGCATGGTATAGTAATGCCGGAGGGGTAGCTAAGGAGATCGACCACATCCTCGTTAGTACTCGTTGGAGGATCCTACAGAACTGCAGGGTCTACCGGAGTGCTGAGTTGTTTGGAGCAGATCACAGACTTGTTGTTGCTACACTTAAGCTTCATGTCAAGTCCAGAAGAATCTCAAGAGGTAACCATACTGTGTTTCATCTTGAGAAACTGAAGGACTTGACATGTGCTCATGAGTATGCGGTGGCAGTCTCAAATCGGTTTGATGTGCTTGGTGCTCTAGGGGACCCTGTAGAACTGTGGGATACCTTCAAACGTGAAACTCTACAGGCTGCCAAGGAGTGTATTGGGGAGCGCCCGAAGTCAAGGCGTGGTTTTGTCTCGACGGAGACGCTGGAGAAAATCGAGGAGAGTCGCGTTGCCAGGCTGGCTGGAAACCGGGACCAGCACAGGACTCTGTCACGCCGGACTAGAACACTACTGAGGAGAGACAAGGAGAGGTATATCAGGAGTCTCGCTGAGGATATCGTGGGTCATTTGAATGCTAATGACCTCCCACCCGCCTACCGAGCCCTGAAGAAGCTCCGTTCCAAGTCTCCTTCTCGGGCGAGTGTTATTCGAACAGCAGATGGGCGCCTCATGTCGGACATGGATGGGCAGATGGCTCGTTGGGCTGAGTGCCCGTCAGGGTGGCAAGGTTGGTAGAGACGTGAGCTCGCAATGTGCAGCATCCCTGTGCATTCGGTCAGCGGTTCGAGTCCGCCTAGTTCATGCTGACGTGGCGGCGCTTTGTATAGTCAATAACCTTGTAGTTGGAACTTGCAAAGTGTCTAGATAGGATGAAAATCTTATCTTATCGTTGGGCTGAGTACTTTGGGCAGTTGCTCACGGTGGACCCTCCAACTGAGCAGATTCACACCACTGGGTTACAGGCAGTGGATGCCGATCCTCCCATTGACAAAACCGCACCCTCTCTTGACGAAGTCAGAGAGGCTGTAGTAAAGTTGAGGGGTGGAAAGGCAGCTGGTGTTTGTAATATCAGTGCGGAGCTCCTCAAAGCTGGGGGTGAGGCCATGATCCGCGGGTTGCATGCTGTCCTGACTGCCGTGTGGCAATCAGGTACCATTCCTCCTGACTGGAAAAGGGGGCTGCTCGTCCCTGTCTGGAAAGGGAAAGGGGACCGTTAGGACTGCAACAATTACGGCGGTATTACACTTCTCAGCGTACCAGGCAAGGTGCTTGCCCATCTATTACTGACACGGATTCGCAGTCATCTGGTGAAGCATCAGAGACCTCAGCAATCTGGGTTCAGGTCTGGTAAGTCAACAATGGACCGTATCCTAGCGGTTCGTGTCCTGGTGGAACGCCGACGTGAGTTTCGACAGGGGATGCTTGCAGCCTATGTTGATCTCAAGAAGGCATTTGACTCAGTGCATCGTGAGTCACTTTGGGATCTTCTGCGACTTCGAGGGATTCCTGCTAGGACAATTGGTTTGATAACTGGTCTGTATTTTGGGACTGAGAGTGCTGTGAAGTGTGGAGCAGGTGTATCCAGCTTCTTTCCTGTGAATACAGGAGTGAGGCAAGGGTGCGTTCCTGCCCCATCACTTTTCAACGCTTGTATGGACTGGGTATTGGACAAGGTTGTAGATCAAAGTGATTGTGGAGCATCCGTCGGCAACACCAAGATCACTAATCTTGTTTTTGCCGATGATGCAGTAATCTTTGCCGAGTCGCTGGAGGTCCTGGTGATGGCTCTCGAGGCGCTGCACGAGGAGGCAAAGCCTTTGGGACTTGAGGTCTCCTGGCTCAAGACCAAGGTCCAGGTGTTTGGAGACTTACTAGATGAAACAGTACAGTCTGTTCATGCGTGTGGCGAGGACATTGAGATCTTTGAAAGTTTTACATACCTTGGTAGCGCAGTCCATAATGACGGCGGGTCACGTCAAGAAGTCTTACGGCGGATTGGCATAGCCCACGGTGTTATGGACTCGCTCAGCGGGAGTATTTGGCGTTGTCGGTACCTGTGCAGAAGGACAAAGATCCGGATCTTCAAGTCGCTTGTGATCCCTGTCTTACTCTATGGTTGTGAGTCATGGACACTAAATAATTACTTGAAGAGACGAATGGTAATTAGCCTTTGGTAATAAGTGTCTTCGCAGAATCATGGGGTATCGCTGGGATTATTACGTGTCAAATCAGCGATTGCACCGTGAGACTGAATCGAGGCCTATTACCTGCATAGTACGTCAGCGCCAACTTCAGCTATATGGGCATGTGGCACGCTACCCTGAAACCGATCCTTCCTATCGGGTTGTATCTGTAAGAGACAATCCGGCGTGGAGGAGGCCAAGGGGGCGCCCACAAGGCTCGTGGCTGGGGCAAGTTGATGTTTCTTGTCGAAAGCTGCTTGGTATGGGAAAGGAGCCTGCATGGGAACTCGCGCGTGGTGACCCCCGGGAGTGGCATCGTAGGGTTGGCGAGGCGAAGCGCCCCCTGGCGTATGCCCCCAATGATTGATTGATTATATTTCAAAATTTTATTTCTGAATTTATTTATATTTTGTGTAGCATTTTCATACGCACAAATATGATCTACAATATATATATATATTATATATATATATATATATATATATAAATATATATA
Source organism: Chionoecetes opilio (assembly GCA_016584305.1). NCBI lineage: Eukaryota > Metazoa > Arthropoda > Malacostraca > Decapoda > Majidae > Chionoecetes > Chionoecetes opilio. The sequence continues at coordinate 63,654 of JACEEZ010008826.1, read as the reverse complement.
TATATATATATATATATAAATATATATATATATATATTATATATCTATATAGTATATATATAATATATATATATATATATATATATATATATATATATATATATATATATATATTTTTATATATACATATATATATATATATATATTATATTTATATATATATATATATATATATATATATATATAATATATATATATATATATATTATATATATATATATATATATATATATATTATAATATATATATTATATATATATATATAAAATATATATATATTATATATATATACGTTATTCTGTGCAGCAATTACTGTGTCGATACAAAGAGGAGTAATATGATTCACTGGGGGAGCAGCGAGTGAGGACCAATAATCCCTTTTGGGTAAATCTTGTAAAGGAAGTCAAGAGCTTCCTGAAAGGGATTACAGCTACGTATAGCCAAAGGAGCAGCAGGAGGAAAAGAAGACTGAGGAGGAGGAGGAGGCTAAACAAGATGAATTATAGAAATGGAGGTAGTGCAGACGAAAGGAAAAGAGGGAAGGAAAGAAGGAAGGAAGGAAGGAATGAAGGACAGAGGGTAGTAAGGGTGAGGATGAAGAGGAGGAAGGAGGGTAGGAGGGAAGGAAGGGAGAAAGGAGGGTAGAATGGAAGGAAGGAAGGAAGGAAGGAAGGAAGGAAGGAGAGAAAGAAGGGTGAGGATGAAGAGGAGGAGGATGAAGAGGAGGATAACAAATGATCACAACCAGCATCATGCCTTCAGATCTGTGCCAGGAAACGACGACACGAGTACTCTCCACTACCAGTATGAGAGAGAGTAATGTTAGCGATACCATGCAGCAATAAAACAAGCATGGCATTAATGAGGAATAAAGAGTTAGAGTGTAATCTATGGATACTTTTTTATAATGGAGGGAGGGAAACATATTGACTTATTAGACCAGTGTTTCTTAACCTGGGGTGCTAGCACCCCCAGGGGGTGCTGAAATCAATTGAATGGGGTGCTGGGAAATGATGCATATATTACATTGTTATAGTTCCTCGCAATGGATACAAAAGTATCGAAGGGATACTTTTTGACAGTAGTACTTTTGTATTTGATAAACTTTATCCTCATTATACTGACTTTCAGTGAGTGTACTTTCACTCTTGTGCTGATATCTGACGTGAGACGGTGCGACCATTCCATTCGGATGGTAGAACTGGTTCTTGGAACAGAGTCAGCCAAGAAGATGAAAAAAGTGCCTCTGTCCAACGATGTCATCGCAGGGAGAGTTGCAGATATGAGTTGCGACATCTTGGACCAGATTGTTCAGGATATTAAGGACAGTCCCACCAGTCAGTCTCCAGTTGGATGAATCAACTGATGTTTCCAACATGAGTCAACTGATTTTGTATACCCGGTTCATCAAGGATGGTGAAATTAAAGATTAATTCCTCTTCTGCGAGGCATTGCAAACAACGACGAAGGCAGCGGAAGTTTTCCGACTCTTGGACGAGTTCTTTGAGTGTCATGGGGGGGTCTCCTTTGTTCTTACTCCTTCTTATCTTCTCTCTTCAGTTTTTTTTTTTATACTCCTTCTTGCTGTTGAGATATTCTGAGGGGGATTCCTGAAGGGTCAGTCTTAGTCAAGGGGGGTATATCATGCATGCCCTGTCGACAGAGACTTTGCATGTGGCCGTATGATGGAGCCAAGTAATGTTTCCATGGGGAGTTCCCGTTGGTACCCGACAGAAGCTTCACATTGCCCTGGGTTACAGTTACCTTTTGAAATCCTGTCAGTATGTCTTTCCAACAGAAAAAGGACTCAGGCTGATAATTCATAATTCGGAAATAAATAATTTCCTTTTTTCCTTGCCCCGCACGGATTCGAACCGAGCAACACGAGATTTGCACCAAACACGTGCGCGTTAACCAGTTCTGTCAATAAGGACGTCCCACTTGACTTAAGTGGTTCTTGTGTATTTATATTCATTACATGAGAAGCATCAGATCAAGTGGGAGAAGGTAGGGTCGGTCTGCACAGATGGTGCCCCAGCCATGACAGGGAATAGGTTTGGCTTTACTGCTTTTGTAAAGGAAAGGGTACCAGTTATCATCATGAAGCACTGTGTTCTCCATCGCCATGCTTTCGCTGCAAAGACTTTAATTGCCGCCTCACCTCAAAGAAGTTCTGTCTGTCTGCGTTCAAGTTACTTCGTTAGGAGATGGGAAGTGAACATTAACTCCTTCTCTTCCACACAGAAGTGCGGTGGGTCTCACGTGGGTAAAACCTGACCCGTATTGCAGAGCTCAAGGATGAGCTTGCAATATTCCTCCGAGAGCATCAGAATAAGTTGGCTGAACATTTTGAGGACGAAATGTTCATCCTCTCTCTCTCCTATCTGGCAGACATTTTCAGCCATTTGAATGAACTCAACTTGTCCATGCAAGGAATGTTTGCTAACAATCTTGTTTGTGCAGAGAAGGTAGACTCCCTCAAGAAGAAGCTCTCACTCTGGAATCGTCGAATCCAGGGAGGGAATGTGGGAAGCTTTCCTATCCTAGACGATAAATTGAGGAATAAGACAGTCAGTCCCATACTTGTAGAAAATATTGTTGCTCACCTCTCGCAGCTTGAGACCACCATGACAAAGTACTTTCCCAAGGATCAATAATTTCCAGAATGGATTCAGCATCCCTTCCTGGCAGACATGAGTGATGCTGACAACCTGAAGGAGGAGCTTATTGATCTGCAGGTGAACCAGGGTTGTTAGACAAAACTCCGCACATTACCATTGTCTGGCTTCTGGTGTGATCAGTTGGTAGCGTACCCTGGACTGGCGAGGGCAGCGCTGGAGATGATCTTTCCATTTCCAACTACCTATCTGTTTGAAAAGGCATTTTCCACCATGATCCAGATCAAAACAATTGCCCGGAACCGCCTTCATGGTAGGCTGCTCCACGACATGAGGGTGGCTCTGACCAAAATGAAGCCTGGATTTCAGAAACTAGTCGCACATAATCAATCAATCACTGGGGGCATACGCCGTCGCCCACCCTACGACGTCACTCCCGGAGGTCCCCACGCGCGAGTCCCCATGCGGGCTCCTTTCCCATACGCAGTTCTCGACAAGAAACATCAACTTGCCCCAGCCACGAGCCTTGTGGGCGCCCCCTTGGCCTCCTCCAAGCCGGATTGTCTCTTACAGATACAACCCGATGGGAAGGATCGGTTTCAGGGTAGCGTGCCACATGCCCATATAGCCGAAGTTGGCGCTAACGGACTATGCAGGTAATAGGCCTCGATTCAGTCACACGGTGCAATCGCTGATTTGACACGTAATCATCCCGGCGATACCCCATGATTCTGCGAAGACACTTATTACCAGGCATTGATTCGTCTCTTCAAGTTGCTATTTAGTGTCCATGTCTCACAACCATAGAGTAAGACAGGGATCACAAGCGACTTGAAGATCCGGATCTTTGTCCTCCTGCACAGGTACCGACAACGCCAAATACTCTTACTGAGCGAGTCCATAACACGGTGGGCTATGCCAATCCGCCGTAAGACTTCTTGACGTGACCCGCCGTCATTATGGACTGCGCTACCAAGGTATGTAAAACGTTCCAAGATCTCAATGTCCTCGCCACACGTATGAACAGACTATACTGCTTCATCTGGTAAGCCTCCAAACACCTGGACCTTGGTCTTGAGCCAGGAGACCTCAAGTCCCAAAGGCTTTGCCTCCTCGTGCAGTGCCTCGAGAGCCATCACCAGGACCACATAAGCAACAGGACCGGGTCGCACATAAACAACAACAAAAATCACGTTGATGAGTGTAGGTTCAATTACTCTGCTGTTTATGTTTGAGTGAGTTTGTCCATGCTCTAAACTTTTTTTTTCGTCCTTTCTTATTGCTTTTGCCTATAGTATTTATATCTTTAATTGGATAATTAACAATTATCCATCCTTAATTTTATATTTTTGTTGAATAAACAAAGTATATGATCAAGCAGTACTTCACTTCACTTTACTTTATCCATGTAGTAGTGTAGCAATTGTGGTCTTTTATTTTTATTTTTTTATTTAAGCCTACATATACAATAAACCCAAAGGTGCACTGTCGTGTGCTACCTATCTTAAGGGCAAGTCTTTGTAACCAGATGTTAGCCAGAGTTAGAGGGTGCTGGACTTCCTAGACCTGACTACAGGTGGTGCTGAGGTCAAAAAAGGTTAAGAAACGCTGCATTAGACCATTGATTTGAATATATCTGTGCGTGTAGGAAGAGTTACCGTCAATAACACTATAGTCGCCACTGCACTAGTGTCGCCAGGCGGCATATATTACGAATTTTAGCATCACTACAGACTTGTATGTGCCACTGAAGAGGCATGCACAGTAGTCTATAGCATGACTGTACAATGGCCGCCAAATGTTGTGGCGGTCGGACATCCTGATGCCGTCAGTGACATGCTCACTCAAAAAGTCAAAATGCAACAAAATATTCGTAAAACATTAAAAATCAAGAAACTGTGTAACATACCGGTATCCTAGTACTTGATTGCATTCCCTTTCTTCCTTATAACATCCTGCAGTCGGTTAGGTAACGAGTCTGCAAGTTTTTGAAGAAGCTCCTTTGGTAGTTTAACCTTTCAAACTTGAATGAAATTTGTTTTCGCGTTGATAGAGGAACTTTCTACATCCAAGGATCTTTAGACATCTTTTACTTTTTCTTCAAATTTCCCTGAATTCTCCACGAGTGGAGAACTAAAATGTTGGGTTAAAAACTAGCTGGCGACCTTAGTGTACCCGTTATCAAGGTCGCCACTCGGGTGATTCTTTGGTAATTTGTTCATGTATTACCATAACATGACACAGATGAAGACACAAAATGGCACAGACTCTCTAGATAGCCTCTTCTAACTTTCCTGAAATCATGAATGAAAAAACGCAGGTTTGAACGCCTCCAAACGTCTGTAAATCGAAAAGAAACATACGGCAGTGCATTCGTCGTGCACCATCATTATGGAAACAACCATAGATAATGATTGAAGGGCAGCTATTATGTTTTGGTTAAATAACAAAATTAATCTAAATCGGGGATATGATAAAAAAAAACCGATGTATTTGCCATGACTTGTTTGCTCTGTTATTCTTTACATTACAAGAACGATATTGGCAAGAACCCTTACAAGATTTATGTAGTCTTTCGATAATTCTGCAATGTTTATTCAAAGTCCTTTTCCATTGCCTGCTTGATTTGGACGATGAATGTAATCACCAGCTGTTCATTTGCACTGCAATCGAATCCAAAGGCAACGTCATTGACAAGGTTTTCCTCAATCATAGGAATACTACGAATATAAAATGTTACTTCCTATTTGCTGGGGGTTCCATGTGCTATTTACTGTGGTTGTAGGAGTGCATTAAAGACGAAAAGGAGGAGGAGGTGGAGGAGGAGGAGGAGGAGGAGGAGGAGGAGGAGAAGAGGGGAGGAGGAGGAGGAGGAGAGGAGGAGGAGGAGGGGGGAGGAGGAAGGAGGATGAGGAGAAGAAGGAGGAGGAAGAGGAGGAAGAGGAAGATCAGCAAGAGGAAACAGGAGGCAGCAGGAGTGTGACGGGTGAGAGGACAGAAGAGCCGAGCAGAACAGGCAGTCACATCAATAACATTTCATCGTGGATGTTCGCGCATAAACAAGCCACACAGGCGGAATGTTGTCGCTGTGATGTTCCCTCCGACCAGCCGAGACCCTTGGTAGAGGGAAGGAAGGGGTGCGTGAAGGGGATGAAACATGTCACACAGGAGAGGTTGAATAAGGGCATCAGCTGCAATAAATATATGTCTTTAGGATACAACTTATGGGCGACGTTAAAGACAAGGAGGAGGAGGAAGCGGAAGGGGGGGGAGAAGGGAAATGAGAAGGAAGAGAAGAAGGAAGGAGAAGATGATGAGTTAGGACAGGAAAAGAAAGGGAGAAAAAAGAGGAAGAGAAAAACAACGACGACGATAAAGGTGAGAGGAGCAGAAGAAGAAACAGAAGGACTAAAAGAAACGCCTTGAACTAGAAATGTAAGTAATACCTAACAAACACACACACACTCACACACACACACACACACACGCACACACACACACACACACTAACACACACACACGCACACACACACACA
>JACEEZ010008826.1:50000-55000 GCA_016584305.1 Chionoecetes opilio | reverse complement strand
GAAAGCAAAAACCAAATTCGGGAATAAACAAAAGAATCATGGGTTTGATAAAGGAAAAAACAAAATTTTTAAAACACTGGAACGTGCTAAAGAAAAAAAAAAAAAAATTGGGGAAAGAAATTAGGAGAATTTGTGTTGAAAGTGGAAGATAAAAGAAAAATAAGATCAACGTAATCAGCATGAAATGCAAAGGGACAAGGAAGGGGAAGGGGCGATCATTTAAATAAAAAAAAGATAGGAAAAAAGGGAAAATTTACAAACGTTAGCTGCGAGATAAAACACCCCAAGAAAAGTAAGGGAAAAAAGAGAAAAAAAAAAAAAAAAGTTTGCAAAAAAAAAAATTAATTTTGCAAATTTCCCTTTTTTGGGAACGAAAAATTTAAATTCAGTAAAAGAAAAAACAAATACGAAAATACAAGTAACATGGACAAAAATTATGCCAAGGAGGACGAGAAAAAAAACCAAGGATTTGGGTTATAATTGTCTTAACTTGTAAGATTTAAAAAACTAACGATTTGGGCCCAAAAAGCAGAAATGCTGCACTAATTAAGAATGAAAAAAGCAATAAAAGTTTCCCAAGATGAAATTTAAAAAGGCATTCCGTAAATAAGCATAAAAAGTCTCAGGTAAATTAGAAACATACCACGGCAGATTTTGCTTTCCTAACACCAATGCTTGCATTTTTATTTTTCTCAGCCGAAAAGATTTTTTGTGTAAGTTCTTCCGCTTCTCCCCAAGGGAAATTTAAAAACACCCGGGGGGCCGCGGCCACCCCGCCAAGGCGTGAATTACCGAATTAAAATAGATTATAGGATGTACGTATGTTTTTTTTTTCCCCCCGTTTGCCCGAAGAATCATGTCATTCATATCATCACCACCACCCCCAAACCCCCAACCACCTCGATGCAAAGGAACGACAAACCCGAACAAAAAAACATTTGGATTATTGATATCCTTATAAACTTTCCAAAAAAGTAATCATCACTGGGGTTGGGTCAAGTTTTCCCCCTTTGGGGTAAAAGTTTTTCATGCAAACCGGGCCCAATTAGTTTTTTCCCGTAACGATAGAAACAGACACACGGTACGCAGGACTAACACAAACACACACAAAACCACACACCACACAAACACACCCCAACACACAAAAACACAAACACACACAAAACCCGCCCGATCACATAACTTTCCTTTGGGCGGGATAAAAATTTATCTGAAGAAAAGGTTTTGACCCCAAAAACGCGAAGTGTGTATTAAAACATATTGATTATACTGGTGCCGGCCAGGCCGTGCTGCCCCGGCCAGCATCTCCAGAGGCTGGGAACAGAAAGACGCCGAATCTTATTTCGGAAAATATACAAAAACCCCATCCGCCAAAGGTGGCACTGCGGGAGGGCGAAAACAAAAGCTTTGCCAAAGGGGAGCATGCGGCAGGGGGGTACCCCAAAGCTTCGCCCCCAAAGGTTTGAAAGCGGGGAGGGCCCTTTCACAAAGCTTCGCCAAAGGGCCCGGGAAATTTGGGGAGGTCCCCTTTCACCCAAAGCTTCGCCCCAAAGTGTCACTTTTGGCAGGTCGTACACAAAACTTGCCCAAGGTTGGGACTGGGCAGGGCGTTTTCACAAAGCTTCCCACAATGTGGCGCTGCGGCAGGTCGTACACAAAGCTTCGACCAAGGTTTGGGACTGCCGGGGGAGGTCGTAACAAAAACTTTGCCAAGGTGGCCAAATGCGGCAGGTCGTACACAAAAACTTTGCCAAGGTTTGGGACTGCGGCAGGTCGTACACAAAGCTTTGCCCAAAGGGGGCGCTGCTGGGGACGTCGTACACCAAAGCTTCACCAAGGTGGCGCTTTCGCAGGGCGTACACAAAGCCGCCAAGGGTTTGGGGCTCGGGGAAAGGGGTTTCACAAAGCTTCACCAAAGGGGGCGCTACGGCAGGTCGTACACAAAAACTTCACCCCAAGGGCACCAACACGGCGTTTCTGTTACGAAACCTTTTTCCCCTTTGTCGACCCCAAAAAAAAAATCAGTGGGAAATTTTATACAATTAAATCATCTGAGGGAAAAGGAAATATATTATGACAGGGGAAAAATATAAATTTTTTTTACAATGCAATTTAATCCTTTTGGAATAAAAAAAAAACCCGGAAAAGAATGTTTTCTTTTTATTTCGAAAGGGGATAAAAATTGCAATATTCATAGGGGTCCCTTTTGTTTAGGGTCCCCCATTTCAAATTTAAAATAAATGGGGGATTCGATCGGCGGGTACCACCCTTCCCCCTGGAGGTATAAAAAAGGGGAAATTTCCTCCCCCATCCCAAGAGGCCCCCGGGGGCTTTCCCCGTCGGGGGGGTCGGGGCCCCTCCCCCCTTTCCCCCCCGGGTGGCTCACACCCCCACTGCGCCCCCTTTGGGTGCTAACGTTACTGCCCCTTTTTCCTAATTCTTTTTTTCACAAAAAAAACACAACAAAAAGGTGGATTGGGAAAAACCCGAGGAAAAACAATTTAAAGCTTCCAAAAAGGACAAGGGCGGTGGGGACACACCAAGGGAAAATGGATGCCCCAAAACCAATACGTAATGTGGCCCTTTCCTTAAAGCTTTAAAAAAATGTTTTCGTTTCCCGAGCGTCAACCCCAACCCACTATTGTCTTGCGCCATTTTTCCAATAGTGTTGTCACATGACATAAAACAACTCCAAAATTGCATATGTTTGGAAAAAAAAACGAAAAAAGTCTAGAAAATAAAACGTCTTTTGAAAAAATAGGGCGGGAAAATAAAATCGAGATTATTGCCGGGGAAAAATTTTTGTACCCAAAGATGTATTTAAAAAAAAACACACAAATTTAAATTTTATTTTCGGAGGTTGGTAAAAAAAAGTAAAGAAAACTTGAAATGCCCCACTAGGTATTTCCCCCCCCCCCCCGGGGGCAGGTAATCCCCGGCGGAGTTTTGGTTTTCGACTTGTTTTTTCGCGACAGCACGTTGATGGAGCTTATGAGTTTAGAAAAGTATGTGATTTTTACTTACATAATTTTTTAATTTTTATATTAATTTCCAAAACCGATTCTGACACAACACACACACACACACACACACACACACACAAGACAAACACACACACACACACACACACACACACACACGCACACACAGGGAATTCCGTAGTGTAGCGGTTAGCACGCTCGGCTCACAACCGAGAAGTCCCGGGTTCGAACCCCGGGCAGAGCGAAGACAGACGGGCGGTCATCTTAAAACCCGAGCCCCTGTTCACCCAGCAGTGAATGGATATCGGGTGTCAGCCGGGGGCTTGTAACCCGCCTCCCGGGGGGGTGGCTTCGGCCAACACTAAGCATTAAGGATGAATGATAAAACATGTTGATATGGAGACGGGGCCATACGAGCGTTGCTCAGGCCCTGTAAAATACAACTAGGTGAATACACACACACACACACACACGCACAAACACACACACACGCATAACCGTCCATCACATCAATTTAATACATCAAAATTTTCAAGCCCTTCATATAAATACAACTCCTCCCTTCTGTCCTTCAATTGCCATTCATAAATACAACTCCTGCTTCCTGTGCTCTCACACCCCACACGACATGAGCCTCTAATCACAGGCGTCACTATAAAAATCCTGCCTGCGCCACCACGGTCGAGGGCCAACCATCACAGCCCTCAAGTGAACCTCCAAGGTCTAACATCCAAGCCTTAGAATTCACTGCCTACAGGCGCTATAAGCACAAATGTAAATATATATAATATATATTATATATATATATATATATATATATATATATATATATATATATATATGTTCACAAGCATCCCTGGCGATGTTTTACGAGGTGATAGTGACGTAACTTGTTGTGCCACTCATGGAAGCCAGCACGACAAGTGGCTATCAGTGACACCAATAGTTCTTGGCCCTTTATAACAGCAAGTGAGAAGTTGCTCTTATTGTACAACGTCATCATCTCCATTGACGGCCAGATTACAAAGGTGGGGGAAAAACTCTCAAAAACATAATGTAATGTAGACACACGAGGGATTTAACAAACGGTTTTATGGAGTTTTGATGACGCAGGTGGGAAGTGCGTCTGCATGCACGGTGACCAGCGTGTGTGCACCGCCACACCGACCTCTAAATGACAGGGAATTACACTCAACTGGGTCCCGGCAAGCCAGGCCGGGACCCAGCCAGCCAGGCCGGGACCCAGCCAGCCAGGCCGGGACCCAGCCAGCCAGGCCGGGACCCAGCCAGCCAGGCCGGGACCCAGCCAGCCAGGCCGGGACCCACCCAGCCAGGCCGGGACAAAGCCAGCCAGGCGGGGACCAGCCAGCCAGGCCGGGGACCCAGCCAGCCAGGCCGGGACCCAGCCAGCCAGGCGGGACCCAGCCAGCCAGGCCGGGACCAGCCAGCCAGGCCGGGACCCAGCCAGCCAGGCCGGGACCCAGCCAGCCAGGCCGGGACCCAGCCAGCCAGGCCGGGACCCAGCCAGCCAGGCCGGGACCCAGCCAGCCAGGCCGGGACCCAGCCAGCCAGGCCGGGACCCAGCCAGCCAGGCCGGGACCCAGCCAGCCAGGCCGGGACCAAGCCAGCCAGGCCGGGACCAAGCCAGCCAGGCCGGGACCCAGCCAGTCAGGCCGGGACCCAGCCAGCCAGGCCGGGACCCTGCCAGCCAGGCCGGGACCCAGCCAGCCAGGCCGGGACCCAGCCAGCCAGGCCGGGACCCAGCCAGCCAGGCCGGGACCCAGCCAGCCAGGCCGGGACCCAGCCAGTCAGGCCGGGACGCAGCCAGTCAGGCCGGGACGCAGTCAGTCAGGCCGGGGTGCCGCCCACACACTCACTGCACCGCCATTACTTTGCACTTTGCGTGGTTGGCTCACACGGGTCCAAAAGGGAAATATGAGGGAACATGCGTTCATGCATTTACAGCCTTAAGTAGCGATATCCTTTTTATTGTAATTACTCTAATCATTAATAATAACA
>JACEEZ010008826.1:40000-45000 GCA_016584305.1 Chionoecetes opilio | reverse complement strand
CTTCAAGTCATCTAGCACGACTTCAGACAGTTGCAATACCTCCATGTGAAAGTGACATCCGAGATCGCCCTTACACGCGGCGACAGTTTTCACGAAAAGACCGACCTTCTGAAGGTGATGTATGTTTCTTCTGTGATAAAGTTGCAACGGAACGTGCCTCTCTGCATGATGCCATGATGCCCAAACTGTCCGATCGAGTTAAGCAATGCGCCCTGAAGCTTCAAGATCAAGAACTCATTGCAAAACTTAGCTCCGGCTACCTGGTGGCACAGGATGCCAAATATCATGCACCATGCTTTGTGAAATTGTACAACGCAGCAAGTAGGAAAACAGCAATAGATCGACAAAGGAACACAGATGGAGTATCTCTCGGCATAGCATTGGCGGAACTCTGTGGGTACATAGAAGACACACAGATGATCGAGCAATCGGTTGCCCCAATATTCCAGTTGTCTGATCTTCTCAAATTATACACTGATCGACTGAGACACCTGGGGGTTGAGGTAACTGGCCGTATCCACTCTTCAGACTTAAAAGATCGAATACTTGCTAATGGTGGTGGTGGCTAATACTTGGTGGTGGTGGTGTTATGGAGGCCGTGACAACGACAGCGTATCGCGGGTTAAGAAGCGAGAGATCCAAGACAGATTATTAATAGGGTAAATGAAGATGCGAATGTATGGAAACAAGAAAGAAAGGAGGCAAGGAAGGAAGGTAGAAAGGAAGGAAGAAAGAAAGGAAGGAAGGAAAGAAGGTAGAAATGAAGGAAGATAAATGAAGTAGAAAGTAGAAAGGAAAAAAGGAAGGAAGTAAAGGAAGGAAGGAAGGAAGGAAGGAAGAAGGAAGGAAGGAAGGAAGGAAAGTAGGCAGAAATTAAGGAAGATAATTGAAGTAGAAAGTAGACAGGAAGAAAAGAAGGAAGTAAAGGAAGGAAGGAAGGAAGGAAGCAATGAAGGAAGGAAAGTTGGAAGGAAGGAAGGAAGGAATGAAGGAAGGAAGGAAGGAAGGAAGGAAGGGAATGGAAATAGAAAAGAAGAAAAGGAAGAAAAGGTTTAGCAAGGAAGGTTAATATAAAAAAGGGGAAAAAGGAAGGTGAACAAAGAGGTGAAAAGCGAAGATAAGTATTTATTAGGTACGATTTAGGAGGATACGAAGCTAACTTTGCTCGTCCCAAGGGGAAAGTTAAAGAGTAATTGTCAGGAGCAAAAACAGAGGGAAAAAAGTAAATCTCCCCAATTAAGGTAATTAACTACTAATGACCGCGGTAGGAGGGGAAGAGTATAAGGGGGAGGTGGAGGGTGGAAGCGAGGCCACCGAGGTGTCATCTCGGTGGCCTCGGTGGAAGGCAGGTAAGGATAGGTGGATGAGGGTAGAGGAGCCACTGTGACCCCGCTTAACCCAATCTACTCACCCCCCGAGGCGATGCAGTACAGGGTCAGCGGGTCACCCTCGATCAGTGACCTCAGCACCCCACCGTGGACGGGGTTGGAATTAGCGTCCAGAAGAACCATTCGAGATGGCACCACTGTAATGAGGGAAATGAGGTTGTGGTTAGTGGTGGTGTGTGGTGCTCTTTGTGGCGTGTGGTGGTTGTTTGTGGCGTGTGGTGGTGTGTGGTGCTCTTTGTGGCGTGTGGTGGTTGTTTGTGGCATGTGGTGGTGTGTGGTAGCTGTTTGTGTCGTGTGGTTGTTATTTGTGGCGTGTGGTGGTGTGTGGTAGCTGTTTGTGGCGTGTGGTTGTTTTGTGTGGCGTGTGGTGGTGTTGTGGTTGGTAGCTGTTTGTGGGTTGTGGTTGTTGTTTGTGGCGTGTGGTGGTGTGTGGTAGCTGTTTGTGGCGTGTGGTTGTTATTTGTGGCGTGTGGTGGTGTCTGGTAGCTGTTTGTGGCGTGTGGTTGTTGTTTGTGGCGTGTGGTGGTGTGTGGCAGCTGTTTGGTAGCTGTTTGTGGCGTTGTGTGGTGTGTGGTGCTGTTTGTGGTGTGTGGTAGTTGTTTGTGGTGTGTGGGGGGGTATGGTGCTGTTTGTGGGTGTGGGTGTGTGTGGTGCTGTTTGTGGTGTGTGGGTGGTGTGTGGTGCTGTTTTGTGGTGTGTGGTGGTGTGTAGTGCTGTTTGTGGCGTGTGGTAGTTGTTTGTGGTGTGTGGTGGTGTGTGGTGCTGTTTGTGGTGTGTGGTAGTTGTTTGTGGTGTGTGGGGGGTATGGTGCTGTTTGTGGTGTGTGGTGGTGTGTAGTGCTGTTTGTGGTGTGTGGTGGTGTGTGGTGCTGTTTGTGGTGTGTGGTGGTGTGTAGTGCTGTTTGTGGTTGTGGTAGTTGTTGTGGTGTGTGGTGGTGTGTGGTGCTGTTGTGTGGTGTGTAGTAGTTGTTTGTGGTGTGTGGTGGTGTGTGTGTGCTGTTTGTGGTGTGTGGTGGTGTGTAGTGCTGTTTGTGGCGTGTGGTAGTTGTTTGTGGTGTGTGGTGGTGGTAGTGCTGTTTGTGGTGTGTGGTGCTGTGTGGTGCTGTTGTGGTGTGTAGTAGTTGTTTGTGGTGTTGGTGGTGTGTAGTGTGTTTGTGGGCGTGTGGTTGCTGTTTGTGGTGTGTATAGTTGTTGTGGTGTGTGATGGTGTGGGCTGTTTGTGGGTGTGGTGCGTGTGGTGCTGTTGTGGGTGTAGTAGTGTTTGTGGTGTGTGGTGCTGTTTGAGGCGTGTGGTGTTGTGTGGTACTGTTGGGTGTGTGGGGGTGTGGTTGTGTTTGTGGCGTGTGGTGGTGTGGTAGCTGTTTGTGGCGTGTGGTAGTTGTTTGTGGCGTGTGGTAGCTGTGTGCGGCATGTGGTGGTGTGTGGTAGCTGTTTGTGGCGTGTGGAAGTATGTGGCAGTTGTTTGTGGCGTGTGATAGCTGTTTGTGGCGTGTGGTGGTGTGTGGTAGTTGTTTGTGGCGTGTGGGAGCTGTTTGTGACGGTGGTGGTGTGTGGTAGTTGTTGTGGGGTGGCAGTGTTTGTGCGAGTTGAGTTGTTTGGGCGTGTGGTAGCTGTGTGCGAATTGTGGTGTGTGGTACTGTTGTGGGTGGGTGGTATGTGAAGTTTGTGGCGTGTGATAGCTGTTTGTGGTGTGTGGTGGTGTGTGGTAGTTGTTTGTGGCGTGTGATAGCTGTTTGTGGCGTGTGGTGGTGTGTGGTAGTTGTTTGTGGCGTGTGGTAGCTGTTTGTGACGTGTGGTGGTATGTGTTAGCTGTTTGTGGCGTGTGATGGTGTGTGGTAGTTGTTTGTGGCGTGTGGTAGCTCTTTGTGGTGTGTGGTGGTGTGTGGTAGTTGTTTGTGGTGTGTGGCAGTTGTTTGTGGCGAGTTGTAGTTGTTTGTGGCGTGTGGTGGTGTGTGGTAGTTGTTTGTGGCGTGTGGTAATTGTTTGTGGCGTGTGGTAGCTGTTTGTGGCGTGTGGTGGTGTGTGTTTGTTGTTTATAGCGTGTGGTGGTATGTGGTAGCTGTTTGTGGCGTGTGGTGGTGTGTGGTAGTTGTTTTTGGTGTGTGGTGGTGTGTGTTACTTGTTTCTGGCATGTGGTGGTGTGTGGTACTTGTTTATGGTGTGTGGTGGTGTGTGGTAGTTGTTTGTAGTGTGTGGTGGTGTGTGGTAGTTATTTGTGGTGTGTGGTGTTGTTTGTGGCGTGTGGTAGTGTGTGGTAGCTGTTTGTGGTGTGTGGTGGTGAGCAGGGACTGTGCGGTTATGTACAGACTGTAGACTTGTGGTGATGTGTAGATCCCATGTGTGTTATGTAATTATACTGTATGGTGTTGTGTGATGGTGTGTGGTGGTAGTGTGTGGTGGGTGTGTGTTGTGGTGTGCGGTGGTAGTGTGTGGTGGTGTGTGTTGTGGTGTGTGAGACTGTTTGCTGATAGCGCAGTCTTTTGTGTGGATCGGAGTGTAGTGTATTTGCCTGGTGTGCTGAACTGGAGTGGTGTGTGGTGTTAAGGTGTGACTGGTAGTGGTGTGTGTTGTGTGTGTAGTGTGTGTGTTGTGTGGTGTGTGTTGTGTGTGTGTGGTGTGTGTGTGTGTGTGGGTGTGTGTGTGTGTGTGTGTGTGTGTGTGTGTGTGTGTGTGTGTGTGTGTGTGTGTGTGTGTGTGTGTGTGTGTGTGTGTGTGTGTGTGTGTGTGTGTGTGTGTGTGTGTGTGTGTGTGTGTGTGTGTTGTGTGTGTGTGTGTGTTTTGGTGTGTGTGGTGAAATTCAAACTGTACGTAATCAGATAGTTAGCATGCCTTACCGATTACAACGAAAATTGGCCAGAAAGCGCAGATAACACAGATAGACCCAGATTACATGTGACAACATTGAACTTGTGGAGTAGGAGATTGTAACAAAGATAATATACAGTGACCGAGAATCATTATCAAGAACTCGAGAGTATGTAAACACGGAATAATATAATACTACAATGAGATGTAACATACAAGAATCATGTTTAATATTATATATATAATATATATATAATATAATATATATATGTATAATAAATATCATATATATATATATATTATATATATATATATATATATATATATATTATATATATATATATATATATATATATAATATATATATATATATATATATATATATATATATATATATATATATATATATATATATATATATATATATATATATATATATTATATATATATATATATATATTAGAGATGTGAAAACGTAACCTCCATATTATTATTGACTGGATTGCATGATGTATAGAGAGTTCTTTCTGTTCTATTCTGTGTTCTGGATGCGTAAAAAAGCACCTTTGAAAACCCGTATCAGCGACTCGATGAAACAACCTGTACGGGAACCGGATCGGTCGCACCTGCGGGAAAGCTTAACCCCTTGAGGCCCAAAACGTAATTTTCATTGTAATTTTGGGTACCACATTATTTTTAATTAATATGAACAATATTTTATTGATATGACCTGTTTAATATCTTTGTCCATTAGCTAATTTTGTTTATTTAGTTACTTTTTCGTAGTTTTATGGCTAATATAAGACAA
>JACEEZ010008826.1:0-35000 GCA_016584305.1 Chionoecetes opilio | reverse complement strand
TATCCATATTTAGTTCAAGATATTACAAAACTTTGAAGCAACGCAACATAAACCAGCAACTGTGATGGTTTCAACCATATTTCATCAACTGTACGAGATGATTACTTGCATCAGGGATATCCATGGCACTGAATTACGCAACTTTTCAAGCGCCTCGTAATGCAGGTAAAACGGGATTATTCATCTACGCGAGACGATATCGTAGACATGAAACGATGAAATAAAGCTTAAAGCAGCGCGAGCGAGGTACGAGTAGGTCACAGATTGAGGTCAAAATAAATAAATAAAAGATCTTCCCAACAATACAGTGGGCGTGAAATGAGCTCGACGTCTCATTTGTTTGATGTCACGCATAATACAGTAACTGGGGAAAAACTAGGTCGTTGTCTGTCCAGTGGAGGTATTTTTTTAAAGTGTGGAATAGATGTGCGTTACTTGCTAATGGCTCAGGAGAATACCGCTGCGAATGGACGGGAATGAATTGGTAATTTTTTGGGGTAATTCTCAAATGTTCTGTCTGCCAGTCCCCCCTCCTCTCTCTCTTGAAAAGAGACAAACACTTGTAAATATGTACTTATTCGAAGAGTAAACAGGTGGAGCTTTTAGGCATATATGAAATGTGAATGGAGGTAATTTCACTAAATATCCTCTTTTTCTGTAATGTAATGGTGTTGGTGAGGGGAAAACTTGACGTAAATGAAAGTTATATAATGCAAAAGGATATTAGGAGCATTGTAAAAGTTATTGATCCTTTTTGGCTAACAGTGAATTAATGCATCTATTAATCCAATATATGACATGAAAATCCACTTAACTTCCTTGCTGATATCAGGTTCCATTGCTCATCGAGGCGGCAAGTTGGATAACTGAATCAGGCAAGCCATGCGTTAAGGCTAAACTGATTGAGAGAGAGAGAGAGAAAAAAAAAGTGTCAAATATCCCGATTATGTTTTACTGCCAAATAGCTGCAGCGTCACGCCATTCAGAGCGGCGTGTATTGTATCCCGTTATGGGTGACCAAACCAACCCAGCGGCACGCGAGCAACGGGCAACATGTTATGATGATGAAATAAATGTTCAAATATACAAACAAATGTATAAGTGAACGGATTTAAATGCAGTATATAAGTTATTGTATATACAAATACGAAATGATAAAGTTTGGAATTACTAGATATGAAAACAGTTAAAAAAAACCGAACACTTATACAAAAACAAATTGTAGTTATCTTATGACTAGTAAATTTTAATCTGATTACTGCACCTCTATTCTAAGTTGCCAACGTCGCCTTTGTCACAAGGACTTTTTACTATCAACAGGAGCACACAGGAGGCCGCGTCACTTGGCCCGCTATTCTCCTTCGTGACACCCTCCCAGGAAGGCATCGTGGCCATTCAAAAGAACCGTCAACTGGACCCGAGAGTTTGCTGCAGCCTCGTGCTGGTGCTACGGCGTCCTATTCTTTCGTTGCGTCCCCCCTCACGGCTGTCTCCCTCAGAAACAATTAGATAAGATAGATCAAATTCCACGTATAGCAGGCCTCGTGAACTCAAAGCCTTCGTTGTTCAAGGAATAGGCAGGTAAGAAAGGCCAAATGTACTGCATTATTTCTATGTACTCGTATTTTGCCACTTGAAATAGTTTGCTTGTCGATCTCTTGATTTGTTAACATCCTTTGTATTATTATCACAACGAAAGTCAGTCCTCTACCCATATTCATAATAACTCATGATAACTAACGATACATGATAACTAACATGATAACTAACGATACATGATAACTAACTATACATGATAACTAACATGATAACTATCGTTACATTTTTTTCTCTCAGTCATGTTTTGATTTTTCACGGATTGCTAAAGTCTTACCCAAGCATTTGAAAATCCTAAAACAGAAATAAGCGGGTTTTATTTTTCAAAGAAAAGAATTATTCCTATAGGGCGATCGTTGAACAGAAATGTCCATAGTTTTATATAGTTTAAAACAGAGAATTGATAGTCTAAGATGTCGAAAAATTATTAACATTCAGATGTGATTTACAAATTATGAATAAATTTGCTTCGGACCAATGAAAAAGGGACGTTGAGCAATAATGTTGGAAGGACAACATTATATATATCAATCAATCAATCAATCATTGGGGGCATACGCCGGGGGGCGCGTCGCCTCGCCCACCCTACGACGCCACTCCCGGGGGTCACCACGCGCGAGTTCCCATGCAGGCTCCTTTCCCATACCAAGCAGCTCTCGACAAGAAACATCAACTTGCCCCAGCCACGAGCCTTGTGGGCGCCCCCTTGGCCTCCTCCACGCCGGATTGTCTCTTACAGATACAACCCGATGGGAAGGATCGGTTTCAGGGTAGCGTGCCACATGCCCATATAGCCGAAGTTGGCGCTGACGGACTATGCAGGTAATAGGCCTCGATTCAGTCTCACGGTGCAATCGCTGATTTGACACGTAATCATGCCAGCGATACCCCATGATTCTGCGAAGACACTTATTACCAAAGGCATTGATTCGTCTCTTCAAGTCACTATTTAGTGTCCATGTCTCACAACCATAGAGTAAGACAGGGATCACAAGCGACTTGAAGATCCGGATCTTTGTCCTCCTGCACAGGTACCGACAACGCCAAATACTCCCGCTGAGCGAGTCCATAACACTGTGGGCTATGCCAATCCGTCGTAAGACTTCTTGACGTGACCCGCCGTCATTATGGACTGCGCTACCAAGATATGTAAAACTTTCCAAGATCTCAATGTCCTCGCCACACGCATGAACAGACTGTACTGCTTCATCTACATCTACATCTGGGATCTTCTGCGACTTCGAGGGATTCCTGCAAGGACTATTGGTTTGATAACTGGTCTGTATTCTGGGACTGAGAGTGCTGTGAAGTGTGGGGCAGGTGTATCCAGCTTCTTTCCTGTGAATACAGGAGTGAGGCAGGGGTGCGTCCTTGCCCCATCACTTTTCAACGCTTGTATGGACTGGGTATTGGACAAGGTTGTAGATCAAAGTGATTGTGGAGCATCCGTCGGCAACACCAAGATCACTGATCTTGTTTTTGCCGATGATGCAGTAATCTTTGCTGAGTCGCTGGAGGTCCTGGTGATGGCTCTCGAGGCGCTGCACGAGGAGGCAAAGCCTTTGGGACTTGAGGTCTCCTGGCTCAAGACCAAGTTCCAGGTATTTGGAGACTTACTAGATGAAGCATTATATATATACTGATAGGGAAAACATCTGACAGTTGTAAAATGAAACGAAATCTGTAAAGTGGCACGAAAAGTACCGATGAGGCTACTTGATGAGCTGCCTCATCATGGGTATCAATATGATGCCAATTCTAACAGTGGCTGGTTCAGGAAGCTGTGCTGCTATATGAAGGAGTCCGTGACCAGACCAAGAATTTAGGGTTTGCCTTCAACACTGCGAACCTAAGATCAAGACAGTACAAGGCCATGAAGACAGCAGTCACAGCAGACACCTTGTATTGATAAACATTCCTACTGAAGGAATGAAAAATATGTCAATAACGTGCGATTAGAAAAAAATGATAACAACATTTTTTTAAATATTTTCTCACGATTTATGACCAACACCACCAGTAAACTATTCACACACGCGTTATGTCAAGCTGTTCAGAACAAATCATCTCAATAGCCGGCACAGCGACCACTGGCCGCGGGATGAGGCGGGCAGCGGCGGGGGATCAACATCATTACCATAACCTGACTGACACGTGTGACTGATTAATACTGGCTCGGTGCCTCGTTATATTAGCGGTAATGCGGTGTTCAGGCAGACAAACTTCACCGGACAAAACGATGTGTGTATCTAGATAAAATTAGATGTATTTACCACACACACACACACACACACACACACACACACACACACACACACACACACACACACACACACACACACACACACACACACACACACACACACACACACACATACACCCCCCCCCACACACATGCACATACATACATATACAGATATATATATATATATATATATATATATATATATATATATATATATATATATATATATATAATATATATATATATATATATATATATATATATATATATATATATATATATCATATATATATATATATATATATATATATATATATATATATATATATATATATAGCAATATGGTAAGCAGTATAATCAATCAGGATCTATATATATAATCATTATTTCTAAATCAATCAGGCTCAGCTTTCATGAATATAATATATTAATGAATATTTACTATTATATATTATAATATTAACAAATAACAGTTGAAAGTTATATGCGAGCAATCGGCTATTCTCAAAGTGAAACATAAAAAATCCAAGTAATTGTTTCGTTATCCTTTGATTTGTGCAAATATAAAAATGAAAATAAAAATATGTGTGGTTCGATCATCACGTGTATTGAAATAGATATCGTTGAATAAAATCAAAAGTGTTTATTGTGAAATAGACTACAAAATCAAGTTTACTGAAATGATACCAATATGTTTCCAATATAATATTCAAAATTGGAATAAAGAAAAAATGCAAACAAAAATTGTCTTCATTTCCATAAGTTTTCCAGATATTCTCACACAATCAACTAATAAATTAATTAAGATCGCATGAATAGTGAGAAAAGTTGAGATTCTGGATTAACACGATTGGCCATCACGGCAAGCATCGTGGAGGGATGAAGGGCGAGGCAATGGATTGGTCAGAATCGATAAGTAGCGTGCTGTCAAGATCCGTTTTATGTGAAGCTATTATCTTATCACATATCTATGATATAGAGTGTGGGCTTGTTTCTGAAATGTCATTTGCTCACCACTGAGCGATATTGCTGATAGAAAAGAGGGTTTAAGAAGTCAAACGAGCGTTTTAAGACACACATGAAAGAATAATTTCATCTAGCGCAGCGTTTCTTAACCTTTTCCGACCTCAGCACCCCATGTAGTCATGTAGTCAGGTCTCGGAAGTCCAGCACTCCCTAACTCTGGCTAACATCTGGTTACAGAGTCTACAGTTGCTTGATCATTTATTTTGTTCATTCCCCAAAAATAAAACACCAAGGATGCCAATACTATAGGTACAAACAATAGAGTGAAGAGCATGGACAAACTCATTCAAGCATAAACAGCAAGGTAATTGAGCATACACTCATCAATGTGATTTTTGTTGTTGCTTTTGTGTGACTACTAGTTTCTGAAATTGAGGCTTCGTGTTGGTCAGAGCCACCCTCATGTCGTGGAGCAGCCCACCTTGAAGGCGGTTTCGGGCAATTGTTTTGATCTGGAACATGGTGCAGATCGAATGCCTTTTCACACAGATAGGTAGTTGGAAATGGAATGATCATCTCCAGCGCTGCCCTCGCCAGTCCAGGGTACGCTACCAACTGATCACACCAAGAGCCAGACAATGGTAATGTACGGAATTTTGTTTGACAACCCTGGTTCACCTGCAGATCAATAAGCTCCTCCTTCAGATTGTCAGCATCACTCATTTCTGCCAGGAAGGGCTGCTGAATCCATTCTGGAAATGTATGATCCTTGGGAAAGTACTTTGTCATGGTGGTTTCAAGGTGCGAGAGGTGAGCAACAATATTTTCTACATGTATGGGATTGACTGTCTTATTTCCCAATTTTTCGTCTAGGATAGGAAAGCTTCCCACATTCCCTCCCTGGATTCGACGATTCCAGAGTGAGAGCTTATTGAAGGTTTCTACCTTCTCTGCACAAACAAGATTCTTAGCAAACGTGCCTTGCATGGACAATTTGAGTTCATTCAAATGGCTGAAAATGTCTGCCAGATAGGATAGAGAGAGGATGAACATTTCGTCCTTAAAATTCTCAGCGAACTTATTCTGATACTCTCGGAGGAATATTGCAATCTCATTCTCTGCAATACGGGTCAGGATTTTCCCACGTGAGAGCCCACTTCTATGTGGTAGAGAAGGACTTGCTGTTAACTTCCAATCTCCCAACAAAGTATCTTGAACACTGTGGTTTAAAGGACGACCCCGGATGAAATTCACAACTTGAACATAGACAGATAAAACTTTGAGGTGAGGCAACGTCTTTGCAGCCATAGCATGGCAATTAAAAACACAGTGTTGCATGATGATAACTGGTACCCTCCCTTTACCAAATCAGTAAAGTAGTAACCTATTCCCTATCATGGCTGGGGGGCACCATCTGTGCAGACCGACCCTACCTTCTCCCACTTGATCTGATGGTTCTCCAAGAACTCGTCCAAGAGTTGAAATACATCCGCTGCCTGTGTCGTCGTTTGCAATAATAATAATAATAATAATAACAATAATAATTGTATTATCACCCGCAGGCATACAGACAAAAAAAGCAACAATATCAGGACAAGGAGTTAATTTAAGTACTAGAGCAAACCAAAAAATACATAATATAAGCACATTAGGGGATATACTATCAAAGTGCATATAATACATAGGGTAAACATTAATGGACACCTGTGCTACCCCACATTATGCACAAACAGCAGACCCAACCACCGCTGTTGTATAGGTCCACATACATAGGCCGAGCTCTGCCTGACGCAGGTGATGATAGAGTTCGCAGAGAGCTCCACCCTACTCCTTAAGCTGTACACGGAGTGTCGACGGATCACACCCAGATTGTTCACCCCGTTCCTAGCGAAAGCCAGGGACGAGCTACACCACCTGGGCCGCCCCAGAAGCCTCTTAAGGATGTCATTGTGACAGACCTTAAGGCGGTTCAGAGTGGCCACCTTGAACCGCGACCACAGCGAGTTGCAGTATATAGAGTAGCAGTGACTCCTGAATAACTCCATCTTCACCTCTCTGCTCCAGTAGAAAAATCTCCTCTGCAATGCCTCGCAGAAGAGGAATTCATCTTTAAGTTCACCATCCTTGATGTACAGGGTATACATAATCAGTTGACTCATGTTGGAAACATCCGTTGATTCATCCAACTGGAGACTGATACGGATGGGACTGTCCATAATCTCCTGAATAATCTGGTCCAAGATGTCGCAACTCCTATCTGCAACTTTACCTGAGATGATATCAATGAACATCGACACTTGTTTCATCTTCTTGGCTGCCTCTGTTCCAAGAACCAGTTCTACCATCCGAATGGTGCATGGCTTAACCAGGTTTTCCGAAGCCGAATGCGAAGCTTTCTCCCTGATGCATTGGTATGCCACCTCATAGGGAGCTTGCAGAAAGAATTTCTGCACTGGCTTGAATCCAAGTCGGGTTAGTGTGCCTTTCTGGTCGGGAACCCATAAAGCACTTTATCACCTTTTTTTGGTAGGAAGTCCGACGTCGGTGGTAACACGAACCCACAGCGCGGCAAGGTCGTAGATTTGGTCGTAAACGTGCACACTGGCCAACGACTGTTCGAGACTGGTATTAGCAGAGGTAGGAAGTCTCCAGGTTCGCTTATTATTGCTTGGTATGCTATGAAATATACTTTTTCTAGGTGAATGTAGACATATGATTGCAGTTGCATGACTTTTATTCATATATATGAGTAAAGAGATGAACTACAAGCAAGGGTCTCATCCACGTCTGGCAGCACGGCCTTCAGCAGCAGCAGCAGCAGCATGAAGCCCGTGAGGTGGATATCAACACCAAGGGAGATGTCTTTGGTGATATTTAGTAGGGGTGCGAGAACCCCTTGAGGAATCCTATGATCCCTGGTGATATCCTATGGTGCTATCACAGGCGTGGGAGCTGACCTGACGTAATCAGGAAAGCACAGGTACAGCTGATAACGGGGTGTTGTGATAGCGGCGGGGCAGGAATCGGCCACCGCTCGCTACTCCGCCAGCGGAGATCTCCTTGGTAGTAGTATAGTAGTAAAGCTAGGACCCTTTGAGGAATCCTATGATCACTGGTAATATCCTATGGTGCTATCACAGGCGTGGGAGCTGACTGTCTTCTTCAGGAAGGCACAGGTTAGGCGGATGACGGCGGGTTTTGAGACAGGGGGCGGGCGGGGCAAGCCCGCTCCTCCGCAACGGTAGTAGGTTTGGCAGGCTTAAACGTCTTATTTCTCGTTATTATACAACTTAGTGATTATGGTGAGATGTTATATACACGTGTCATTATCTAAATCAATGTAGCACCGTGTGTCACCTTAAATAAGGGTGATTTAAAGATGTTATGATGAGGTGACTGGCGGGCAGTGAGTGACGGAGAAAAATTCTTGCCACGGGGCCGCCCCATAACACAAATATTCACTATTTTAACCCACATGCACACCTTCTACCATTTAAACACTAGCAACACAGGCTCCCTACTTATATATCTACTATCTGATACATTAAAACTCCTTAAAACGCAAAGCATTCCAAATAAAACGAGAATTAGTTTGAGATGACGGGGACATAAAGCGGGGAGAGGTAGTCTGGCATGCCATTCTTGCCCGGAAATATGTCTCGCTGGCTTGTGATTTTGGTCGAGAAGTTTTAAAAACAGTTTGTCATCGGCTGGTGACGGATGACGCCTTAGCCAGTCAGGACCTTCCTACCCGCTTACTACCTACAGAGGGAGGCTTGCTGGTTTCCGTAGTAAGGAAAGGTAGTATCTAGGTATTGGGAGAGCAGGTCGTTGCTGGCGATACTACCTCCGTTGCTGGGTTCCCGCCCTGGTCATATCTAGCCCTTTTAGCCTGCAGGGCCTCGATAGTCTGTTCTTGTTCTGCAGCTGGATGCTTCACCTGGTGTTATTGGAGTCTAGCAGGCTTCAAATTTGAGTTTCAAATAATTAAATGGTCGGTCATACATAGTGTGGTCTGGTCCTCCACGATCATCCAGGAGTGCAGTGAAGCCATACGTGACATATTCGTCACTCCATTTGTGTGTCTTTGGCATTACAGAATCACAAGCATATGGACAAAGAAGCTGCTACCAAAAAAGAACCAATCTAGACAATTAGACATTTGACTTTCAAAATTTAATTGATTGATGATTTGACCATAGGTAACGTTCCCCCCCAAATAACTTCATATAATTGGAGCAACTACTCTACTACAACTACTGAGTGATGTTAACAGAGAAACAAACAAACAGACACAGACGAACACATAGTATTATTCCACCTTCACCACCTTCGTGAGTGAGTTAGTGCGAATGAGGAAGAGTACACCTTCCAATGGTCTTACCAGTATTACTGGAACTTGAAATTAAAAACAAAACGATGCGGGGGCTTGAGCTGTTCTGCTACTACGCAGCTACTGCCTGCAGCGGCGCGGTCTTACCGCCTCACGTCAGACATCAGCACTCGAGTGAAAGTACACTCTCAATAAAAGTCAGTATAATGAGGTTAAAATGTATCAAATAAAAATAGTACTCTTCTCAAAAAGTATCCCTTTGATATTTTTGTATCCATTGCGAGGAACTCTAATATTGTACCGCCATATATGTAGCATTTCCCAGCACCCCCTAAATTTGAATTCAGCACCCCCTGGGAGGGCTAGCACCCCAGGTTAAGAAACACTGATCTAGCGGAAGTGACCCCTATTGCGCATGATACTCTGGAAAACATGCCGCCATTTTATGGTCCAATCGACATTGTATATAACGGAACACCATGTTTATGAGTCTCTCTCTCTCCGAGGCTCTTTTATTACTATCTTATATTTACCTATTGTTTATCCTGTTCGCTAGAATCATTCAGTCATTTTTTTATACGAACATTTTTTTTTCATTGTTACGGGGATAAATAAACCTGTCCCAAAGTTTTTTAGGATCCCCTTAAACTTCATGATTGTTTGGTTTTGGTTTAAAAGTTTTGGGCCTAAAAAAGATGGGGCCCTTGGCTGTCCCGAACAGAGGGACGTTCGGTAAATTATAGTGGATGTCAGAGTAGTCAATCGATAAAACCCAAACCAGCAAATTTGGGGAAAGCAATGAAGTAATTCAAAATATGCTTCTAAAAATATAGAATAGATTGCATCGCCCCCTGCTCTTACCTATTTATCATGTAAATCTTGTTCCTTACATCCGTTACACTGTATTCGTTCACAATATTATCCGGGTATTTCTTTGCCTCGAAACGGAACTCTTATTTTTCCCTTTTCCAATCACTTTTTTTTTTTTTAAAATTATTTCGGAGCTGTGGTGGGGGGCGGGGAAGAGTTGTATTTGTTTGACATTTTTTTTCCCTAAACTACAGTTGTAGGGTTTTGTGTCAACTTATAACCTCATCACCCCCAACAGGCTTTTTTTTTGCACTTCCTTGTAATATATAATATATATATATATTTTATATTTTAATATATATATATATTTTATATATATAATATATATAATATAATATATAAAATATGTATATATATATTATATAAAATATAAAATGTAATATATATTTATAAAAATATATATATATATATATATATATAAAATTAATATAAAATATATATATATATAAAATACACAACTAAAAAAAATCCATGAAACCCTTACCCACCCTTTCTCCCAGGCCACCACCTCACCCCCCCCTCCCCCTCCCACCCCCTGCCAACCACAATCAAAAAACCGCTGCGGCGGTCTTTTTCCCTGTTTACTGTAAAAATGTTAACACTTTTTGTCCGTTTCTTTAAAACTTTAACGTTCCCAGCCAGCGCTAAAGCCACCAGACCTCCAGGCCACATCATCTGCCTCCTTAGAATAAAATGGAGCACATACGTGTATACATTACTTTTTAAAGCATATCTCACTTTCTCCCACCAGAAAGCTTTTTTTGTGTAAAATTTGTGTGTGTTATTCACCATGATTTTGATACGCACGGGCCCGTGACTGCCAGCTATCCCTTCCGGAAAGAGCTTACCGCTCATATAAGACCGATTTTTAGGTAGACTTGAACCCCCCACCCCCCCCCTTTTTTTAAGGGGAACCGTGACTGTCACTTTTGTCAGTGGAAGATCGCAAGCTTCGAGCAAGACTTGATCTTATGAGTGTCAATCGCCACGTCAGGAGTTTACTACTGCGCCATAGGGGCAGTGTGTGTGTGTGTACGTGTGTGTGTGTGACGTGTGGTGTGTGTGTGGGGGGCTGTGTGTGTGTGTGTGTGTGGGGTGTGTGTGTGTGTCTTCATTCCCCCCATGGTCTTTGCCACGCGGTGGCTCCCCGATCGCCATTTTACCTCTCAGTGCGAGTTGGAGCCATTATTCCCCGATTTTGGGTAATGCAAACTATAGCAAACCTAATAAAACTGTTGTGTGTGTGTGGTGTGTGTGTGGTGTGTGTGTGTGTGTGTGGTTGTGTGTCGTTTTGGTACGCTGCATTTGTATATGTATTCACCCGGTTTTGTCCCCCGAGCTGCACTCATGATCCCCAGTCTTACCCCCCCGGGAAAGAACTTGGAGCTCGTAGTGACCGCGTTTTTACATGGCCCGATCGTGTGTGTGTGTGTGTGTGTGTGTTGTGTGTGTGTATGGTGTGTTGTGTGTGTGTGTGGTATTCATCTATTTGTATTTTACAGGCCCCAGAGCAATGCTCTGTGGCCCCGTCTCCATATAAAATTTTTTTATATCTTCATCCTTAGTGCTTTGTGTTAGCCGAACCACCCCCGGGGAGAGCAGTCACAAACCCGCAAACACCAGTACCCTTCACTGTGGGGGGAAACGGGGGCTGAGATTTTAAGGAAACAACCCATTTGTTTCCGCTCCGCCCTGGGTTCGAACCCGGGACTTCTCGGTTGTGGACCGAGCATGCTATCCCTTACACCACGGAGTACCTTGATACCTGCTATCTTGGTACGTGCTATACCTACACCACGGAGTGTGTGTGTGTGTGTGTGTGTGTGTGTGTGTGTGTGTGTGTGTGTGTGTGTGTGTGTGTGTGTGTGTGTGTGTGTGTGTGTGTGTGTGTGTGTGTGTGTGTGTGTGTGTATTTGCATTTGTGTGTGCGTGTGTTTTTTTTTTTTGGCGTGTGTGTGTATTCACCCATGATCTTGTCCACCCGAGCTGGGCCAGTTTCACCCTCCCGAAGCGAGCTTGGAGCTCATTAGGACCGATCTTAGGGTAATGCTGGGACCTCTCACACTACACTATCCCATCCTCTTGCTCAAGGGGGACAGTAACTGGCCGAATTTGTCAGTGAAAAATCCCAGGAGCGAGCGAGGATTCGAACCGGCTAACCATAGAATGGCGCGCCAATGCTCTATCCACTTGACCATCGTGTGTGTGTGTGTGTGTGTGTGTGTGTGTGTGTGTGTGTGTGTGTGTGTGTGTGCACGCATGTTTGAGTAGTTTGTCTGCCTGTCTGTCTGTCTCTCCTCACACCATTCACCTACGTGATATTTCACTACTTAATCCTTATAGCTGATTGGTTTCCAATATTCTCATCTTTTCTTGTTCTGTACCGGCTATCTATTCAAGTGATACACAATGCTCGTTCCTTAACAACATCCATCCATGGTAGGTATACGCCGTACTATATATGGTTCTTTTCCAACGCGCACCATGATACAGTGTATATGTGCGGCGAGTGTGTACGTATACAGGTAAGCATGAATGTTTGCACGTGGAAAGGTGAACTACAGGCCGGCAACCCTTACTTAGCTTCCCTTTAGCCCTCTCCTCGCCCTCACGATGTCAGTCATTATGCGGGCCGGGTGAGCGGTCTGACCAAGCAGGTGAAGAAATAATTAGGGTACAAAACACATTAGAGCAATTACCTGCCCTCAACATGGTAATTATAACAGGTTAATGAATCCCTCTGGCGAAGGGGTGTCATTCGGGCAGCCTGTGGATGATCTAAATCTTGATAATCGCACCGCTAGAACAAGGTTAATGAGGACTAAACCAACGTCTGGAGGTTTGTTCTTTGGGATTGTAATTACACGAGCTCAAGGATTATAATGAGGTTATTACGCAAGAGGGCACATAATGGGATCTTGTTACTAGTGTTCGGTCAATGCGAGGGCGAGTGGGACTTGGCAGGGAGCGAGTGAGGAGCCTTTCAGGTCATCAAGTCCGAATGTGTGGCGCTAAGAAGCCAGGCGCCGTGAAGCGATGGGAGCAATGACGCACACACGCCTAGATGTATTCAGGTGCAGCAACAATGGGAAGACCCGCTGAGGAGACGAGCACGGCGGCAACAACACGAGGCTGAGTACCTGCAAGTGTGGAAGATTGACGCGGGGAGGAGAGAGGCGAGGGGTTATGAGCTACAAGAGTGATGAAAAATGTAAATATAAAGTGTAAAAGATTATTAGAGAGTTTAAAGGTGGGAAGAAGGAGACTTGATCAGAAAAATGCTGCGACGAAAAATGTGTACGAGACAAAAGTAAGCTACAGAGAATAAGGAGAAAAAAACCCTGTTGAGAAAAGTTATAAAATAAGGAAAGGTTTCAAGGGGTCGTGAAGAGGTACTAGGGAAAAAATGAAGGCTACTGAGAGTGCTACAACAGGGGTACGAGATGAACACTAAGGGTGAAGAAGAGCTGCGAGAGATGGACTTATGGAGGTCGGAGAGGGTACTGGAGGACGTGTGTGTGAGAGGATAGGGAGATTGGAATAGGGAGTCAGGGCATGGACCAGCTGGACGAAGGTCAGAAGGGGCGTGAAGTGTACTGAGGAGAGTTACAAGTGAAGGAGAGAGAAGGGGAAAAACAGGAGAGGCTGTTCTCTTTTCTTTCGTTCTCCCTCTTCACTCTGTGTGTGTGTGTGTGTGTGTGTGTGTGTGTGTGTGTGTGTGTGTGTGTGTGTGTGTGTGTGTGTGTGTGTGTGTGTGTGTGTGTGTGTGTGTGTGTGTGTTGGTTGTGTGTGTGTGTGTGTATGTGTGTGTGTGTGTGGTGGTTGTGTGTGTGTGTGTGTGTGTGTGTGTATGTTGTGTGTGTGTGTGTGTGTGTGTGTGTGTATGTGTGTGTGTGTTGTATGTGTGTGTGTGTGTGTGTGTGTGTGTGTGTGTGTGTGTGTGTGTGTGTGTGTGTGTGTGTGTGTGTGTGTGTGTGTGTGTGTGTGTGTATGTGTGGTGTGTGTATGTGTGTGTGTGTGTTGTGTGTGTGTGTGTGTGTGTGTGTGTGTGGTGTGTGTGTGTGTGTGTGTGTGTGTGTGTGTGTGTGTGTGTGTGTGTGTGTGTGTGTGTGTGTGTGTGTGTGTGTGTGTGTTGTGTGTGTGTGTGTGTGTGTGTGTGTGTGTGTGTGTGTGTTGTGTGTGTGTGTGTTGTGTGTGTGTGTGTGTATGTGTGTAGTGTGTTTGTGTGTGTGTGTGTGTTAATGATTGTCGCACACACTCGTAAGCTCGTAGGTTTCTTTATAGGCAGGGTGAAGTGCTTTATCCTCCTCTGCACCGCAACGATAACACCAAGCAACAACCACTTAAAGAAAAAAGGTACAATCTTAAAATGTAACTGAGTTTAAGCTGTAAGGTGTAATGAAGGGTGGGATGCAGGGTGTAATGAATGGTGGGATGAAGGGTGGTGAGACTCGCCACTCCGATGTGGTGAGTGTTGCCTCACGTGTTGCACTGAGGGGTTACCGTCTGCCTTCAACCTCTCCATCCCTTCTCATGCTTCTATCATTACATTAATAATGATAATGATAATGATACTACTACTACTACTACTAATAATAATAATAGTAAAAATAATTTATCAATGGTAATGATATTATTTACGCTAATGATAATAATAATAATAGTAACGTTAAGAAAATTATACGTATAATGATTAATTATTAAAATTATTTGTTATTGTTATCATGAATTATTAATGTTTATAATTAATTCATTATCATTATTTTCATCATTAATAATAATAATAATAATGATAAAAATAATGATAATTAATTAATATAATTTTTTTTTAATAATGATAGCAATAACATAAATAAATAAAAAAATTAGCAATAACAAAAATAATAGTGCATAGAAATATAGTGTTAGTAATACCTGGCCAAGCATTACCGCAGAGTTTCCCGCCCTACCTGCTTCTCGGTACCGACCTTCCCAGGCTCACTTATATACGCTGGTATACACTCTCGCAGTGCTCTACATATTATTGCTGTTGTTATTATTATTGTTATTACTATCATCATTATCATCATTTTCATTAGTAGTACTACCACTAATAATAATGTTATTATTATTAATTGATGATAATAAGATTTTACCGTAGATAACACTAAAGTCGCCAGGACAACGTATTTTTCAATGTACAGACGTCTGGTGGCGTTAAAACTTACATTTTTACATCCATGATTCAGGAAAGTTAGAAAGAGCTATCTTGAAAGTCTGTGTCATTTTGTGTCTTCGTCTGTGTCATATTATGGCTATGAATGAACAAATTACAAAAATATCAACTGAGTGGCGACCTACACTAAGATGCTAGGGTTTATGTTCTGAGTGTCCTCCCGCCGTCGTCGTCGCCCGAAAAAAAACGAGTAGCGAAATTTGAAACAGTTAATACTTGCAGATACAAAGCATAAAACAACGCTGAAACAGGGTAGATTATACCGTCATGATATAAACTACTGTGTATCATCTTCAGTGGCACATACAACTCAGTAGTGATGCTATAATTCGTTATATATGGCGCCTGGCGACATTGGTGCAGGTGGGGACTATAGTGTTATCTACGGTAGTTTATAACTTATAAAACACACTCCTATACTGCCCGCATGGTTATGGCTTTGCAACTAATCACCACACGACCAGCATAGTCAGTTGTGCTATGATAAGTTCCCCGCAACGGCAGTTTCAGTCGCCTCGATGTGAGGCTAAAACAACAATGTGTCAGCTACAACGCAACTAGTTGCGGCGGCGTAAACAACTGGTTTCATGCAATGGGTTGCGTCGGTGTGCGAGCTGCCTTACTGTCCTTCCACACAAATTTTTTCCTCCCATGACGTAAAAAACTGGAATTATTATTTTAGTCAAAAAGTTATATTACTCTCAAAAAATGCCATGCGATATCGAGTAACATGAAGTATAAATAAAAATCGACCAGCTCCCAAACATGAAAACTAAACTGCAACTTTTCAAGATTTTAAATATCTCGAATATTAAAATTAAATCAATAAATATACAGATTAAATATACCTTTCATGAAATAATCCCGAATCTCTCACAGCTAATGTATTGTGCCATCAGAATTTTTCCCTGCAACAGAAAGTAAACACGCTATCTTCCACCCCCTCCAAGATTCAGCCAAAAAAAAACCAGACTACCAGTGGACAGCGTCGGGGAAAGTAATTTTTTTTGAAATCTCAGCATGTGCTCACCCCCCTTACCCACCCTTTGGAAGTCAATACCACGGGGGGCTCCCTTTTGCATGGTTTCTTGTCTCTAGTGTGTGTTATTCTTTCAACCGATTTAACAATTGAAGTTGTCGAGGTTATTTATAAAAATAACTTTGTTTCATTTGACTTTTCATTCTCTCACGATGATTCACCGTTCGTCCTGTTTTATCATTTTTTTGGGATATTTTCAGGCGTCTAAAACTTTCTCACAGTATAATAAATATTGGTATACTTCATTATTTCCCCATCTCATTTCTGCTTTTTCTGAGACCCACAAACGGTTGTCGCGAGCCAGTGGGCTCGCGAGGTCAAGAAGCCAGGCGTAGCATCAGAGCCCCCCAACCCAAAACCTAAAGATCCTGTGGGCTCCAGGCCCCCTACTGAGAGGGTGACCCCTGACGTTGCGGGTGAAGCGAAATTTTTCAAAAAAACTGATAAAGATGGTGAAACACACCACACACACACACACACCACACACACACAACACACACACACACACACACACACACACACACACACACACACACATACACACAAACCACAAACAAAAAGCACAACACACACCACACACACACCCACCACACACCACACACACCCCAACACCACACACACCACACAACACACACCCCACAAACGCCCCCACACACACCACACACACATCAAAAACCCCCACCCCAAAACACACACGCACACACACACACACCACAACCAACACCACACACACACACACACACCACACACCACATACACATAAAACACACACAAAACCACACCACAAAAACCAAGGTTTCAGGAAAATTGTTTTCAGACTTTTAAACAATGTGTTGATTCAAAAAAAAACAAAAATTTTTTCCCCAAATAAAGTGTGCAAAAAAACGGTACATAAGATATCATATCTACAAAGGAGAGTGTGTTCAGTAAATGGGGCACAAAAAAACCCAGGGTGCGACTCCCGAATTAAAATACAAAAATTAAGGAGAAAATTTCATTAGGCAGCAGAATCATCCCCCCTACACCCCGTGGGTAATAGAAACGCGCACATCCCCATCACACCTTTTTGCAATTTCATTTGTTTAAACGAACTTAGCGCCAAAAATACATCCTCCCCTTCTGTTTGCTTTCGAACTTCTTCAAAAAAACTTCTCCCTCTTGCGTTTGCTGCCCGCTTCTTTGCCGGGTCCCCGTTGGCCCCCTCGATGGGGTCTTTAGTGCAATAAAGTACGGTCAGTTTTTCACTCCCTGTACAAGCAAAAGCAACTTTTGACAAAAACCGTCAGCGTGTGGCTGGGGGGGATCGCCTCCTGACGCAATTTGTCCCCTCCTCGAAAAATAAATTAGTGCTATTCACCTCTCACAAAATTTAATGTTTTTACCTTTAAAGGGCCGTATTTCACTACCTCATAAATATGAAGGTGGGAAATTTTCACGAATTGTTTTTGACCAATACAATTGCACATATGGGAGTGGGCAAGATTTTAAAATAGTCCTGCAAAATATTTATTTTGACAGATGGGTGATTTAAGTTTCACTCTTTTCATGATTAAATTTTCTCAATGGCACCTATAATTTTTATATATATATTTATATATATATATAATATATAATATTATATATTATAATATATATATAATATATATATTTAATATATATAATTTTATTAATATATAAATATATAATATATATTAATTTATATATATATTATATATATATATTATATATATATAATAAAATTTTTATTATATATATGATATATTAAAATAAAAAAAATTAAAATATATATATATATATATAATATATATATATATATAATATATATATAAATTGAATATATAGCATAAAAAATTCAAAAAATGGAGAACCGTCTCAATTTAAAGGGTAATCACTAAACGCAAATTTTAGTAGGTTTTGTTTCTTTTTTTAGTATATATAAAACGCAATTTTACTTAATCATTCTGACAGTTCAATGTACGTTACATAAACATAGTACGTACCTAAGTACATTACAACTACATTACTACGCACTTTAGTATATACTAAAAAATACATACATTTGTAGTTTACGCGATACTTATCGTATCACCACACACACACACACACACAACACAACACCCACACAAACCCCCACACCACAAAACACACACACACACACAAACACACCCCAAAAACACCCCAACACACACACACAAACCACACACACACACAAACAAAAACCCCAATAAAACAAGGGTAACTCCCTAGTGTAGGGGTTAGCATGCTCGGCCACAAAACCCAGTAGTACCGGGTTATTCCCGGGCGGAAAATACGACGGGCTCTTCTTAAAAAAACCCAGCCCCCGTCCACCCCCAGTGAATGGGTACCGGGGTTGCCGGGGGGTTTTGACCCCCCTCCCGGGGGTTGGCTTTGGCCAACCTAAAACCCCTGGTGTTTAAAAAAAAATGTTGATATGGGTCGGGGCATACGAGCGTTACTCAGGGCCCCCGAAAAAACAACTGACAACTAGATAATACAACACCACACACACACACACACCACACACACACACCCCACACACACACACACACACACAACACACACACACCACACACCCCAAACCCCAACACAACACACACACACCCACACACACACAACACACACACACACACACCACACACACACCACACACACACACACACACACCCCCACACACACCACACCCACACACACCCCACAAACACACACACACACCACACCCCACCCCACACACCCACACACACACACACCCCCCCCCACACAAAAAACCACACCCACACCACACACACACACACCACACACAAACCCCACAACACACACATAAATCATACCCAATTCTCGTTTACTGTGGAACATGACATGTGGGTAACACATTTAAAATTGTTACATTCAATCCCTTTGCCTTTGTTTTCTACTTTTTAACTTTTTTCCCTATGCAGCATTGTATTTTTTTTTTTTGGATTTGAGTTATTCGAACCTCAAAATACCGTAGTTCACTGGCTGGCTGCGAGGCGCGGACCACTGTGGCTTGTCATTCATTCTCCAGCTTGTTCTCCAGTGGGGTTTTGTGCGATTATAGAAGCAACAAATGACATTTATCATTACCAGACGCAGGAAGCAAAGTTTAAAACACCCTTCCCGACGACTCTGAGGCAACAGTTGGGTTGCATTCACAGTGCCCAATGGTAACTCAGTATTAGCTTGCTGAGGGCCATGTAACTGTATCAACTTTAATACTGAACTGGGATCCACGTTGATGCCTTACAAAACCTTGGCACGGGAAATATACGTATAATATACGTATATCAGCCCAAAATTTTTAAATTTCAGTTAATTGTTCATGAGTAAACAAAAATAAATACTAGATATAGTTATAACTTTACGACAAATCCTGCCCTTGCCTGAACAAAAAAATATGTGTTTCTTTGGGTAAGGACGTGTGAACAGAATCTACACAAGTCTGGGAACACTGCGATGCACCACCAAGCATCGCTGTGGTGGGGTGGTCAGTCCTCAAGGACATCTGTCACCACGTCCTGCGCTTTTACCTTGGAAATTTTCATGAATGACTTTTTTCCCAGCAGATTAATGTGATTAAGAAGAACAATGTGCAACTATTTAACGTGCAGTTTGGGGGAGGGGTAAAAAGAGTAGTTTGGGCGTCCCCGAGTGGCGTTCTCGGTGCCCAAGTTCGATCCCCAAAGAAAACCAAATCTTCTGAAACCGCCGAGTGGCCTAAAACACCCACATGCCTTGCCCATTAACTCGATTACCTTCGATTGCGAGTGCATCGGGGGGGAAACAGGGGGGCGGCATGAGCCTCTAATCATAGGCATCACTATAAAAAATCCTGCCTGTGCCACCACGGGCGAGGGCCAACCATCACAGCCCTCAAGTGAACCTCCCGAGCCTACCATCCGAGCCCTGGTCACCACAGCCTACAGGCGCTATGGCATAGATGTGAAAAAAAAAAAAAATTAAATGGCATGTATTTCTATTAACATCAGATCAAAATGGGCAAGCGGGTTTCTATAGCGACAGCCTTCGTTGTATGACCATGATCAAAACGCCAGGGAACAAAAGCAACAGTCTCCACAACAAGTGCGTAATCTGCACACTCGGGTGTGTTAGTCCCCCAAAAATTATGTAAACCAATCAGCGCGCAGGGAAAAGTAGACGTCACTCACTATCAACTTTCGCCCCCCGCGCTGCCGGGCCGTGATAAAAGGGAGCAAGAGAGACAAAAAAGTACACACACAAAAAAACGAAGAGCATTCAGATGAACCTCACTGCATCAATGAGTTCAGTGACAAAAGACAGGGAAAGGAAGGCTGGGATGAAGGAATAATAGTATTGGGTTAAATGGCCGAGGCGAGGCAGGATGAGGCATCAGCTTGTGCTGAGATGCTGAAAAGTGTATTACTGATTCAGTGGAGAGATTGAAACATGTTACTCCTTCTTTGGTTCAAAAATTGATGAATATCTTGGATTAATCACATTATAATATTTGATATGTCGTGAACGCATACTAATATGTCTCAAGGTTAAACATCAGAGACTAATTGAATGCAGAATTTCCTTTGAGAGGGAATCACAACGCAAAGACAGCAAGATTAATAAAATATACGCACAAACAAAAATAATAGGAACAGGTGGATTCAGGCGTCCCCTACAACAACAGCCTCGTGAGCAGCGGCGGCTCCTGACTGTACAAACCCCGGCCAGGCAACCTTCACAAACCGCAACACAGATTAATTCCCTAATTCAAGATTATTAGTAAGAGCTAAGGGACGAGCGCAGTGTAGGGCACGGGAAGAATTTGTCTCCACATACGGTATGAATGAACCTGTCATGATGGCGGTGTACTCATGCTTCTCCTCCAGGGGGCGACTCATACGCATTAGACATGTTCAGAAAACAATTTTTTCCTATTTTTATACCCCTCTGCAAGGTTTCCCATGCTTTTTGACCTGAAAAAGCCGAAAATCACAACCATTTTGAGCTAAAATGTCAGGAACCCTTGCCTCATTGGACCTCAAGATATTAAGCCCGCGACAGTAGAAAAGCGCCTAATTTTGGCCTTCCGCCAGACTTTTTTTCACCTGAGACTTTTGTTAAAATTTGGGGATAAAACAACAATTGGGTATCAAATTGAAGCATTTTTTAATATTATTTCTGAAAAAAAACATCCAAGTAAACATTCAGAAAAAAAACACATCATATCCAGAAAAAAAGCAAAATTTTCTGAAAATTTCATATAAATTTCAAAAAATATTACAATCTTGATTCAAAAATGTGTGACAAAGACTCTAAAAACTATTTTCATGTGGCAGAAAACTCTATTGTCTATGTTAGAAGGACACTTCACAGTCATTTTTTCAGAGTTTGCTTCTTGAAGCTATAAAAATCGCTCACGGTGTATTCCACAGTTTGAAGAAGGTACTGTTTTGCTGAGAATCTGTGGTAATGATGTTTGCGAAATCAGTCATCATCTTGACTCCCCGCTCAGCAATGTCATTCACTACTTTTACATTGCTGGGCATATTCCAGGCCCTTTCTGTAGTCATCACTCCTCGGCCATGTCGCCACAGGTTGCAGAAGCCAGTCATACTCAAAGCCAAGGGTCAATCAGAAGACGACTCTCTGGACCAAATAGAAACAGCCCGAGTCGTCTTGGCTGTAACCTGAGGAAAAATAGGTTTCCCTCGTCTGAAGCTATCTGGCTTCTCAGTGGCGTGCAGCTTGGCAAACAATGTCCTGCTTCTCTTTGTCACTGAGTCTGCTTACGAAGAGAGCGAACGGCACAACCTCCTGTGTCAGGGACCACTTGTGGTTTTCAAGTTTTTGTAGCAATGCCTGAGCAATCTCTGGATCTGTTGTGACTTCATCATGTCCTTCATGAACTGCAGATCATTTGCAGGAGCATCTGCAGCAAGGGGTAGATGAAAATACACATGGGTGTATAGAACAGTCCTAGGAAGAGGTTTTTAGGCGTTCCAGCTTCACAACAGTTTCTTCATCGTACTCCAGGGTGCTCAGCAAACATGAACATCTTCATAGAATACAGGTTTCTGGCCATCCACCTGGGGAGGAGAGAGAGAGAGAGAGAGAGAGAGATAGAGAGAGAGAGAGAGAGAGAGGGGAGAGAGAGAGAGAGAGAGAGAGAGAGAGGAGGAGATGAGAGAGAGAGAGAGAGAGAGAGAGAGAGAGAGAGAGAGAGAGAGAGAGAAGAGAGAGAGAGAGAGAGAGAAGAGAGAGAGAGAGAGAGAGAGAGAGAGAGAGAGAGAGAAG
Source organism: Chionoecetes opilio (assembly GCA_016584305.1). NCBI lineage: Eukaryota > Metazoa > Arthropoda > Malacostraca > Decapoda > Majidae > Chionoecetes > Chionoecetes opilio. Next base: position 12,427 of record JACEEZ010008826.1, on the reverse strand, counting down.
AGAGAGGAGAGAGAGAGAGAGAGAGAGAGAGAGAGAAGAGAGAGAGAGAGAGAGAGAGAGAGAGAGAGAGAGGGGAGAGAGAGAGAGAAAGAAAGAGAGAGAGAGAGGAGAGAGAGAAGAGAGAGAGAGAGGGGAGAGAAGAGAGAGAGAGAGAGAGGAGAGAGAGAGAAGAGAGAGAGGGGAGAGAGAGAGAGAGAGAGAGAGAGACACTCCTCTCCCTAAACACACACAAAAGAACATAAAAGCACAGGTTTTATTTATTTAAAGGCAAAGCATCTCCTTAGATATTGATTGCCTCTTCCCACACGCAAAGGTCAGCGACGGAGTTCCTCGAGTTTCTACCTCTAAGGGAAGGACATAAAAGTGGGCAAACATATAATGAGGTACATTGAAGATGCTGCCTTGGACGATCACATGAGTATCACAGCTTATATGTGGATAAATTGTGCTTTGTGTGGGTAAAGAGGTAAGTGGGAGGTGCTAACGAGACTCCCTTCCTCCCTTCCTTACCTTCCCTCCTCCTCCAAGTTGGGCAGCGCTCGCACATAATGTTCTTCACATAATATTCTATAAGCTCCTGGGTCTTGAAGCGCCTCTATTGGCACCCGGTCCGTGTGGTGGGATAATATATTCTGCTTCATATCCCATCTCCACTTGGAATATCTTCCCGCCATTTATCTCCGGTACACGTTCCGATAACTTAGAAAGAGTGTAGGAGTGAATCATATACCCTTCCCCTCCACCACCCTCGCCATTCTCCCTCCAATGACCCTCCTGTTGCTGTCATTCACCTGGCGCGGCCGTGACCTGGTGCAGAGGGTCATCACGGGCTGCCGTATCGCGCCTCCCCGCCAAGTGTTTTCTATAAGTCTGCCTTGAAATCCTCCAGAAAAACTCGTGCATGCCTGTACTGGTTCGAGAGCACATACAGTTGGCAAATATGCACCCCGCCCGCCTGCTTCACGGAGAGACTTCGATCAGGACGCGACAAACGGGATATAATGTTGCCAGGCTGCAGGTGGTGATGAGGTGGTGGTGGTTGTAGGGAGTGTGTGTGTGGTTTTTTTTTTTTTTTTTACATCATAATGGATTGGCCAAGGGCAAAAACAGAAGTAACAAAAAGCCCGCTTAACTGATAGTCCCTATATAGGATACAGTAAAATAATATAAAAAGGAGGGAGCAATTTAGTTCGTGAGTGACCTTTACTAGCTGTGTTGATGGTTTGTGGTGACGATGTGGACATATATGAAGATGGAATACATCCAACACCGCCACTCTAGAACTGTATATAGGAGCGTTTCCGTCTTTATTTTTCCAGGAATCTAATTATCAGTGGAAATTCTTAATATTCTCCCTCCACGCACGCACGCACGCACGCACGCACGCACGCACGCACGCACGCATGCACACACGTTTCATAATTAAAGAATAACAAAATTCAGAGCTAGAAAAGTGTCGCCTTCGTGCCAGACATCCTCGGGACACAAGAGGGAGATTACCCTGAAGCCGAAAGGGCGCGTAACAGTCCTGAAAGACGAACATTCACTCACAAGAAAAGAAAAACATAAAAGGAAAAGGACAAACAGAGTGCACCTTACCATAGACGGTTAGGGTGACGAGGGTGGAGCGGGTGGGCGACACTTCAAAGTCCACCCGCACTGTAGTGGCTGTGTCAGAGCCCCGCGCCGGTCCAGGGTGAGGCGCGCGCCGCTGGGTTCAGCCTTCACCGGCAGACCCCCGGGTTCAGGGCTGCGTAGTCTCTGCTTCGCCGACAGTTCCCATACTTTGTAATATTTTCGTAAATGAAAGAGGCTCCACCCAGAGGACTGCCAGGGGCTCCACAGGTCTAAATTGCGGGCCCTGTGGAGACCAAGATTGGCAGAAAAGTTACTTGTGGAGTAGAATGCAGCCGTAAATGGGGGAAGCGATGGCAAAAAATGGTAGATAGAAGGGATTGCGATTGTGGTGGATGTACAAACTGCTAGATGGAAGAGCGAATGTGGTTGAAGGAAGATGATGAACGGTGATGGAGAAGCCTGGAGGGGAGTGAGAAAGTGGAAAACTGAGGATCGATAGAGTAAGTGAAGTATTTGGGCTGAGTAAGTGGAAGAAGAGATGGAGCAAAAAGATAACACTAGGATGGTATAAGGAGAAAGAGGGCAGCGCGTATGAAAGGGTAGATGGAACCCGGGTGGCGACCTTCTCCTCCACGCCAGGAACAGTGCTTGGATGTGACTGCAAGGAAACTACAGATGGTCCGGTCCAGCAGCAAAGTGTGCCAGCTGGTGTGCCATGGGTGAGGATGAAACAGTGGAACATATGTGAAATTAGACCTGTTCAGAAAACAATTTTTCCTATTTTTATACCTCCCCCTGCAAAGTTGTCCATGCTTTTTGACTGGAAAGCCGAAAATCACAACCATTTTGAGCTAAAATGTCAGAAACCTTTGCCTCATTGGACCTCAAGATATTAAGCCCGCGACGGAGAAACGCGCCTAATTTGCCTGCCAGGACTTTTTTTCAACTGAGGACTTTTGTTACAATTGGGATAGAACAACAAATTGGGTATTCAAATTGAAGCATTTTAATATATTCTGAAAAAAAAACAATCCAAGTAAACATTCAAGAAAACAAGACACATCATATCCAGAAAAAAAAGCAACATTTTAATGAAAAATGTAATATAAATTTCATAAAATATTACAATCTTGACATCAAAAAATGTGTGACGAAGACTCTAAAAACTATTTTCAAGTGGCAGAAAACTTATTGTCTATGTCAGAAGGCCCACTTCCAGTCATTTTTCAGAGTTGCTTCTTGAAGCTATCAAATCGCTCACGGTTGTATCCCACAGTTGAGAAGGTACTGTTTTTGCTGAGAATCTGTGGTAATGATGTTTGCGAAAATCAGTCATCATTCTTGGACTCCCCGCCCAGCAATGTCATTCACTACTTTACATTGCTGACACATATTCCAGGGCCTTGCTGTAGTCATCACTCCTTGGCCATGTCGCACAGGTGCAGAAGCCAGTCATACTCAATGCCAAGGGTGTCAAGCAGAAGATGACTCTCTGGACCAACTAGATCAGCCAGAGTCGTCTTGGCAGTAACCTGAGGGAACAATAGGTTTCCCTCGTCTGAAGCTATTCTGGCTTCTCAGTGGCGTTGCAGCTTGGCAAGCAATGTCCTGCTTCTCTTTGTCACTGGAGTATGCACCGAGAGAAGCGATTAACGGGACAACATCATGTGTCAGGTACCCACTGTGTTTTCAAGTTTTTTGTAGCACTGGCTGAGCAATCTCTGAGCATCTGTCTCTGAACTTCATCATGTCCTTCATGAACTGCAGATCATTTGCAGGAGCATCTGCAGCAATGTAGATGACATCCACATGAGGTGATAGAACAAGTCTAGGAAAGAGGTTGAGGCGTTCCAGCTTCACAACAGTTAGTCTCGTACTAGCTGACTCAGCAAAACATGAACATCTTCATAGAATACAGGGTTCTGGCATCCAACCTGGCCTGATGAATGGCTCCAGGACGACTCCAGTGGATTCCGCGGGGGAGGCGTGTCTCAAGGACAATCAGTGTAGCTCAGCCATCTCACGGTAGCAGCGCTAGGAGCTTCTCCACCTCAGGATTTCCTGTAGTATTTCCTTGCCACTCTTTCTTCTTTTTATTCAACCATTTTTGTCTGCATGGACAGGGTTGTAGGGTTGTCTGTGGTAAATCTGTCCAAACGTCCTTTGAAAGTGCTTGAACAAGGATTCTCGGGGCTCTTTGACCTTGCCAAACGATTTCCCATACAGCCACCAACCAGCACTTCTAGAATGTGGTTGTCTGCAGGCCAGGTAGAAACACCTCCCTGTCAAGCTGTTGCTCCAGAAGCTTGCAGCTCCCCGATGTACTCCAACTGTTGATGGCCGTTGTGTCAAAACACAAGGGCAGTGATCACTCAGTAGCCCCCATGCCTCCAGCAATCCATGCGATGCCTATGCATGAGCCGTTCCTGTTCGATGCGGGTCTACTCACTGGTACTCCAGTAACTTGCCTTCAGGAGTATGCACGGTGGGTCCTGAGACAAGCACAGCCAGAGTCTCTGACGTGCTCCCAGGATCACTTCCAGGACACTCTCTCAGCATCTTGCCATCCCAGTGTGAGAGAGATACTTGGGAGGGCCTCGCTTAAATGCTGCCATGTACTCCTGGTGATGTGGTACCTTGGTCAGCATCCTGTTCCGTCTCGTTGTTGAGGTTGAGATGACAAACTTGTCAAGTCAGTCCAACTACGCCTTCAATTAGCAGAGACTAAGGCTTGTCACTTGATGTCAGACAAATCCCAGACGATCAGCGGTTACTGCAGATGTCAACACAATCCATGACCCTCCTGGGAAATGTGAGAGTCACAGTGTCTTATGTGATGTGAAACACCAGGACGAGGTGGTTGGTAATCATGTCCTCTGCATTCCCTTTCACTGTCGGTTGGGTGAGCCCAGGTAGACACACAAGCAGAGTCTTCGATGGTGTGGCAGCGAACATTGTAGAAATTTTGTGACAAATTCATATATGTCTCCTCTCTGCGCAGTCTTGCAGCCCTCTATGCTTGCTGCTGGAACCGTGACTCAAATATCTTGTCATGACCAGGACATGTGGGCCTTCTCTCTGTCTTCTGATCATGGTAGAACCTGATGTCCTTGTCCTTCTTCTCCCTTGATTAAGCAGTCGGTTCTCTCTAGCCTAGATGGCATCTGAAGCTCCTATGCGAACAGCTATCTAATTCCAGGACAAAGGCACTCCTTTTCCCTCCAGGGTCACTAGTTTCTACCTTATCCTTGCTAAGATCTCTGTGCTTTTTGTGAAGTGTCATGAAATGCTGCGCTGCATTGTACTTGGTCCATGGTCTTGATCTAGCATCGCCATGAATGGGATGATAGCCTCCACTGTTTCATTGCGAGGTTTGATGCTTAGAGTAACCCTGTATTTTCGGCAAACTCTGGAGATGGAGGATAGTACTGGAAGGGCCTGCTGTGGTGGGTAACTGGGAGCCCACTGTGATGCTGGATGATGGGTAGACGATCAGGAAGGTTTTGTAGCAGATCTAGTAGCAGGTCGGCGGGACGTGTCTCGGGACGCAGTGGAGTTCTGAGATGTCAACTTTGCGTTCCTCGGAGCTCCTTGCTTACTGCCATAGTGAAGTTATCTTGTGGAAGTCTTCTCGGATTTGTTAGCAGGTTCAACAGATCTGCAACAAACATAACAGACCATTAGATTGTTCATGCTAAAAAACCATTGTGAATTTGTTGACTAGAGTGAAATAAATTATATTAGTTTAATTTTTTTGAAATATTTGTCTGTAAATATCACATGTAATAAAATATTTCAATAAAGTTTCTATGCATTTTGTGTTCAGTCAGCATCTAATTACTTGCTTAACCGGACCTTATGCCCATTTTATTGTGTGAAAAAATAGGCGAAAATAAACATCAAAAGCTCGAAAATGGCGTTCAGATAAACGTGCTAAAGAAATAGAACTCATGCTTCATGAGCCAAAAGTTCCTGACATTTTGGCTATAATGGTTGTAATTTTCGACGTTTCCAGGTCAAAAGCATTGGAAACGTGCAGGAGGGTATAAAAATAGGAAAAAATTGTTTTCTGAACAGGGGTCTAATATGTGATAAAGAATGTGAGAGTATTTCGGGGGAGAGAATGGAAAGATGCGTGTGGTTTGCTGCAATGGGAGTGACATGAACGGAAGGTGGTTGAAAGGACAGAAGCGAATGGATGTTATGCTGCTGGGACGTGTTGGTGAGACAAGGGAAACGGTGATAGACACGTGAAAAAAAGGAGTTTTTGGAAAGAATGTGGTATATGAGAAATAGACAATATAGATCTACAGGCGCAGCCGGTTTCAAGGACTATGAAGAAAAGGCCACCTATAAACATCAAGGCATCTAGGGTTGTGCGGGTATCAAGAAAATACCGGTATTGCCGATAACGGTTTACGGGAGTAATACCGGACGTCCTCACACGCGATCAAGTACGATACCGGTACTATACCGATACGACACAATACCGGTATTACCGGTCATCGGTATTTGTTTTTCGTTGTGTTTTTTTATTGTCCATTCTCAGACAATTATTAACCCTCTACAGCTATCGCACTCCCACGTAAATAAAGTTTCCGATAGCGTTCGTCCATTCATTTTTTACAATTATAACCCTAACGGTACAGCTATAGGTAAAGATGGAGCATACGCTTGCTGCGCGTGGCATGCGGTGCTCATCTCCGGGCATTAGCCCTTAGAGCCTGTGGTGGGTGAAAAACCCGTTACCCCGGGACACAGGGCTAGGGGTGACTCCGGGTTTTACCACAGACCACAGTACAGCAAGACCCCCTAAAAATAAAGTTTCCTGTGGCGTCGGCCATTGACAGTTTAAGGGGGGGCCCGAGTAAACTATGGCCTACCGTAGATAACAGTTAAAGTCGCCAGGACAACTTTTTTTTCTGTTTACAGACGTGTGGTGACGTTAATACTTATATTTCTACATCCATGATTTCAGGAAAAGTTAGAAGGGGCTATCTGGAGAGTCTGTGTCATTTTGTGTCTTCATATGTGTCATAGTACGTATGGCTAAAAATGAACATATTAAAAAAATATCTACAAAGTGGCTACCAACAATAAAGTCGCCATCTAGTGTTTTTTTTAAGCCCCCCTCACACATTCCATAATGGAACCACGAACGCGCCAACAATGCAATGCGCAGCGCCGTCATGGTCTGGTATATAGGGTCCATCGTGACCGATCGTCACGTGACGCTCGTGACGCCTCTGCCGAGGCCACGAAAAGCTAGTGCGTGCACTAAAAAAAACGGGAAGCTCCCGAAGTTTGTACCCAACGCAGCGCATCGTAAGTCCCATCGTGACGCTATCGTGTATTAGGTAGCAGCTTCGTGAAAACTACCGTGATCGTCTTATGTTTTATGTGACGATAAAAAACCGTTTACGCGCGCTTTTATCCCCACCTTCCCCCCCCTTTTCTGCACCCCTTTCCGCCTTTTCCCCCCCCTTTCTCATTCACCTTCCACCCTCCCCCTCTCTCCCTACCCCCCAGTCCATCACCACGCGGTGACAACCACCCTTCCCTTCTTCCTAACCCCCTAACTCCCAAGCAGTGGAGATGCCACCCTCCCCCTTCTTCCTACCCCCCTACTCCCTAAACCCCGTGGAGATGCCAAACCCCCCAGGGCGTAGCTACGGGGGGCCCTGGGGGGCACGTGCCCACCCAAGAAGCCGGTGCCCGCCCAGGTGCCCCACCCCCTGGCCACGGGTGCCGTGTGGTGTGGAGCCGTGTTCCATAGGTAGGACTGAGGGAGCATGCATGGAGTATTATAAAAATTTTTCTATGATGATTACCCTGGGACCCCGAAATATTGTTCCTCTACTTGAAGAAAGAAACATGCCTCTGAGTGAGTGAAATTCATATACTTTCTATTGATCACTTTTAATAGCAACGAACATAACTAAATTACACCAGTTACCCTACAAATGTTCTATAATTCCTTGTGTTGGTACTTAATTGGTACGTGTCTCCCTCTTGACTGCACAGTTCTTTCATTATTGGAAAAACTGTATATTTTCCCATCAGTGGGATCTTATGTCCATGCAAAAGGGTTTGGGAAGTGAAAAAGGGAAAATGTATTCCAATGAGCAAACTAGAGAGCTACGACGATTTTTTCAGATACCAGGTGGGCTTGCAGGTATGTTTACTTGCAAAGAAATGAAAAGAGAGATAAAATTTCCGTTGTCTGCGTGTTCTAAAAGGGTTTACAAATGACTGCAATGCTGACAGAGCTATTGCTGAAAGGGGGACTTTAAGGTCAAATAGATGCTGGGTTTGCTATGAAGCTAGCCATTATGACACATATTCTTGGTAGGATAAATCAGTTATCAAATTTGCTACAATCAGCCAATCTTGACAGGGTAAAAGCTGTAGAAAATTGAAACTGTAAGAGCCCACCTTGAAGAAATGCGGTCAGACCAAGCCTTTGATGTTTTGTGGGATGAAGTTGAGAGAAACTCAAGCAGCTCAGGTTTTTGATATTTCAGAGTGAGAATGTGTAGATCACCCAAAGGAAACGGAAACTGTCTACACAATTGCAGGATTTTGTTGTTACTGATTATATTTGGAAAACAGTCAGGGGGTACACACTCTGATTTCAGTGTTTAAAGATCAACACGAATAACTTCTTCTATCCTATTCTAGATCATATGTTTTAAAAGAAATGACAAGGCGCTTCAATAATGAAGCATGTGAACTTATGAAAGATTACAGGCACTGAATCCACAAAGTAAGGGTCTTTTCTTTGAGAAAATGTCTGGACTTTTTCATGCATTCGTTTTCTAATGAGGAAGATCTTAAACCCTGAGCTGCACTCTGCAAAACCCCATGTTAGAAAGACGCTATAAGGATGTAAGTGACAATGAAAAGCCCCAAAACACTGTTAGATTTAGTGAGAATTTGGTCCATATGAAGAGGCATTTCCGAGTTCTACAGAACTGGCCAAAATTTATGTAGTATTACCTTTTGGGCATCAGCTTCAGCAGAGAGAAGCTTTTCTGCTCTGAAATAATCAAAACTACACTGAGAAAATACAATGGGCAAGAGAGAATTTGGTAATCTGTTGTGTTGTCAATTGAAAGCAGGCGAGTTAAAAGCCTTGATTTAAAAAGAATTTGTTGATAAGTTTGTGAGAACCACAAGAACAGAAGAATTCTGCTTAAGTGGGGGGATTTTCACTTTCTCAGTGGAAATTTTTATTTTATATGCCTGCTGCTTTAAAAACTTCTGCATTCCTTTTTTATTTTCAGTATCAATTATGTTATTTCTAATTTGTATAAGTGGTAATATATATATTTCATTTTTTGTCATGACTGCTTTATTTTTGTTTCCCTCAAACTGGATGATACCCCCAAGTACTCAACACACACTCCTGAATAAAAATTAAAAACCTTTCCCCAAATCCATACGACATCAGATAAATCTTTTTATATTTTGGTCAGAATGCAAAATATGCAGGGGGTGGTCTTTTGGGATGTAAAAGTGAAAGAAGCCCCAGCCCCCAAAACTCCCCAGCTTTTTTGGGTTTGTTGGGCTCATCTATGCCCACCCATATCACTTGCCCTCCCCAGGTGCCCCCCCAATCTAAATACCTGCTAGCATGCACCCACCCCCTTGTAAGTTCCAGTGGCGTACCCAGAAAATTGGGAAAGGGGGGGGGGCCAATATATATACAGTATAAAATATTATATATATATATATATATATAATATATATATATAATATATATATAAAATATATATTTTAATATATATATAATATATTTTAAATATATATATATATATATATATATATATATATATTATGCATAATAGATATATAATTTATTATCATTATTCTTTGCCAAAGGGGGGGACCATAGCCGCATGCCCCCCCCCCCCCATCCCCTCGGTACGCCACTGCTTGTAACCACTCGTAATCCTCCCCCAACACCACAACGCCTTCTCCTTCCCCAACCCCCCTCCCCCCGTTTCCCCACCAACCCCCCCTTCTTTTTAAACCCCATAATGATGCCAATAATAATAGTGGCCCATCTTTATAAAAAGGTTTGAAATGAAGAGAAGAGTACAGTATATTGCACTGAATTAATACTGTACATGGGTGTGTGTGTGGAAAAGGAAAGCTGGGAAAAGCGTACTGTAGATATAAAAAAAGAAATGGGGAAGAAACAGGTTCACAAATAGGGTGGTAAAATGATTGGAATGGACTCAGTTTCTTAGGTAGTTGTGCGGAGTCCATTAGGGATTTTTTAAAAAGGAGGTTTGGACAGTGTTATGGATGGGGATGAAAGGTGGATGTAGGTAGGTTAAGTAACAGGAACTACCACGGTAGGTCTCCAGCTCTTGTAGTTTCCTTATTTCTTATGTTCTTATGTGTGTGTGTTGTGTGTTGTGGTGTGTGTAATGAAAAGGAAAGGAAGGATTACCCATATAAACACTTTTTAACACGCATTTACTTTTCGGTGAACTTGGTGGTGGGGATGTACACACACACACACGTGCACACACACAAATCCACCCCATAAAGAGATCCTGCTCAACTCAACACCACGTACACACACACGCACATAACATTCTACGCTATTAAAGGGGGAGAACAGTTTATTTAACCCCTTGAGACCCCGAACGTATTTTCATTTTAATTTGAATACTATAAGACGATTTTTAGTGGGGTTTTAAAACAAATTTTAATAGCTAATGACCTTTTTAGTATCCTTGCCACTAACTAATTTGGAAATATTCAGTTACTTTTCTTTATTTTTTTGCTGACAGACATTTTTTATAGCAGAGGAAAGATCTGGGCGTGAAGGGGGGTTAATGACTATTTATATATATCGCATTTCTCCCCCCTCCCCTATAGGCAGCTGTGTATGTGGCGTGCGTGTGTCCGTGAAGTTACAGGTCTGTGGACGATGTGTTGTGGAGGGTTGTGGGGCGTGGTGGCGGCCGGTGGGCGGGGCCCCGCTTTTTATTTTTTAAATTTATTGCAATTTTTTTTCTCATCCACTAAGGCTCATTTTCTCGCTAATTTCACATATTTTCTCTTTCATTTTCACTTATTTTCTCACTTTTTAACTTTCTTTTTTTCCCCTTTCTTTAAATTTTGCTCACAATTTTCACTCATTTTTTTTCACTTTCACTCACTATCTTTTTTTTATATCGAAGAAATAAAAGAGATTTTCATGATTATCAATTATTTTATTTATTAGATTATTATTTTATTATTATTCATTAAATTATTAATTATCATTGTCTATTTTGTCTCGTTGTCTTTTATTTTTTCATTATTTTTTAAAATTATTATTTTAACTTTATTTTACTAATTTTTATTTATTTTATTCTTTTGTGATTATTTTTTTTTCTTCTTTTAAAATTTTTCTTTTTTTTTCTTTTTATTCGGTTGGGGGGTTTTTTTTTTGTTTGTTTGGCTTTTAAAAGTTTGGGGTTTTTTTTTTTTTTTACTTTTTAATTTTTTTTAAAATTTTTTTTTTTTTTTTTTTTTTTTTTGGGGTAGTTGGGGTTTTTTTTTTTTTTTTTTTTTTTTTTGAATTTTTTTATTTTTTTTTTTTTATTTTTTTTTTTTTTTTTTTTTTTTTTTTTTTTCTTTTTAAATTTTTTTTTTTTAAAATTTTTTTGTTTTTTTTTTCCCCCCTTTTTTTTTTTTTCCCCCCCTTTTTTTTTTTAACCCCGTTTTTTTTTTTTTTTTTTTTTTTTTTTTTAAAAAAAAATTTTTTTTTTTTTTCCCTTTTAACCCCCTTGTTTTTTTTTTTTTAAAAAAAAAAATTTTAAAAAAATTTTTTTTTTTTATTTTTTTTTTTTTTTTTTTTTTAATTTTAAAAAAATTTTAAAAAAATTTTTTTTTTTTTTTTTTTAAAAAATTAAAAACCCCGGGTTTTTTTTTAAATTTTTTTTTTTTTTTTTTTTTTTTTTTTTAGTTGGTTTTTGGGGTTTTTTTTTTTTGTTTTTCCCTTTTTTTTGGGGTTTTTTTTTTTTAAAGGGGAGGGTTTTTTTTTTTTTTAAATTTTTTTAGTTACTAATTAGCTGTAGTTGTACCGCTATTTTCAAACACTTTTTTTCACTCTTCTAAAAAAGCAAATAAAAATATTATCAGGGGCGTAGTTAGGCCGGGGCAGGGGGGGCTGTACCCCCCAATGTTTTATGAATACCCCCAATTTTCCAAATACCTAGTTTTTTTTTTTTATTTATTTTTTTTTTTTACAAAATTTGATAAGCTCTGACTGGGTAAAGTAAAGAAAAAAGCTGGAGCATACGCTAAGCTGGCGTGAAAAATTCGGGCTATTTTCGTGGCATTACCCTTAGAGCGTGGTGGGTGAGGTCCGTTACCCCGGGAACAGGGTAGTGTGACACCCGGATCCCACAGTTACCTTCCCCAGGTTACCCGTACTATTTATAAACCCCGGGAAAAGGGAAGGAAGAAAGCTGGGTAGGCTGGTCACCGACTTGCCCTGCCCCGGGACTCGAACCAGGGCCGCAGATTCGTAGCCAGGCACGCTAGCCATTACACCACAGGCGACAACACAAAATTAAAAAAAACAAGATATTGGTTAGATGTCTTAGTTGCTGACCTTTTTCCTGGAGTGGGGAGAAGGAGAAGGAAAAGACAGAGGAAAAAAGTTGAGGGGAGAAAATGAGTTTTTTGGGGGGGGAAAGAGTAAGAGGGAGGAAAAGGTTTTTTCGGCCTGGGGGCCGAGGGTTTTTCGCCTTGGGCCAGGGGGAATTTTTAGAGCCTGGAGGATGGCCCCGGGCCCCGGCACCCCTCCCGGGGGAGGTTTGGGGGCCCTTGGGGTTTTTTA
>JACEEZ010008823.1:0-28571 GCA_016584305.1 Chionoecetes opilio | reverse complement strand
CTTTAAAATGGGAAGTTGGAAAATTAAGGGGCAATGGGGCATCGATACCAAATTTCAAAAAGGCCAATTATGCGGGTTAAGAAGAAACCTGAGGTTTTAAATAAAGGGGGTGGGGATGGAGGGCCAAAAAGTTTCCCGGGACAAGGCGTTGTCAGCTGAAAGGCCAAATTAAATGAAGGAAGGAGGCACCGGGGGGAATTTGCGCGGTCGATATGGTAGTAGGTCGAGGCTGAGGAGAAATTAGAGCGGTTGACGGGGAAAGTGAGGTCAGGGCTGAGGAGGTAATTAGAGAGGTTAGAGGGGAATGGGTCGGACCCGAGGATGATTATTCCATTGTAAAAAAATAATTGACGGACAGAAAGAAATTCCCTTTATTGTCGGTAAAAATGTTGGGAAAAGGGTCACTAGGATTTTTTCAAAAATTGATTTTTTTGCAGTTGGGGTTTCTTGGTATAGATTAACAGAAAAAGAGGGGGTCCCATTTTCAGACCCCTTCCCCTCCTTTTGGGGAGTCATTTCCCCTTTTTGGGCCCCCCGGCACGACCATCACCTATCTCCGCCAAAAATTTTACCGATTTTCAGTTTTTGAGTATCCTTTTGTAGGTTTTCAGGTATGCCGAGTCGATTTTGCCCAAAAAAGAAACCGGAAGTGCCTTATAGCACTTCCTTTTCAGATTTAGCACTTCCTTCAGAGCAAGGGTCTAACTCCTTTTTTCTTTTTAAGGGATGTTGAAGGGGCATTTTGACTCTCAGATTCCCTGTAAAGGGAATCGTGGTGTATCGCAATAGTGGGGGGGGAGGAGGGGATTTTTGCGTGATGTAAAAGGGGTGCCACATCAAAGAAGCGTTTGGTGAACATCCGGTCATGACAGATAAAATTTTTACAACACTGTCAAGAGAGAGTGTCTCTTGGTGATCTGAAAGCGCATTCTAGCTACTAAATTATTGTCAGGCTTAATGAAGAGAACTAAAACTTCGGTATCAAGTAAAATTGGGAACCTTCGTAAACAAAACAAGTTTTAACGTCTTGGGAAGAACCCCAAACCCGTTTTCCCCCTGTCGGGCGCTCCACGAGGACCGGGGCGACCTTTAAATGCTGTGGGATCTTTTTGGGCCCCAAGCGGTCAAAGACATTCCAAAGGAACAAGTGTGTCTATTTTTTTCCCAGAAGATCCCCATTTTAAATTTCCCTCATCATTGATGCAATGGGTGACTTCGGGGAGTTGACAAAGACGCAAATTGCAAAGATTTACACCTTCAGGATGCTTTTAAACAACGCATGGGGGACAATGATGAAAAGCTTGATAGGGGGGTTTTTTGTGTTTGATCGATACTTGGATCTGTCTTTTTAAAAAACAAGACCCGGCAGAAAAGCGTCAACCACACCATTGGCGAATTCTCCCGAAATAAAGCTCACCATGTCCATTAAGGAGTTATTTTCAGTCAAAAACAAAGGGAAGCTCCTGTTTGTTTGGCCAAGGACTGCTTGACTTTTTCGAAAAGCAAGATTCATTCGTGCTCGTTGTCGTGTACGATGATCATACAGGGCGGGTTTTGAGTATGCTCAACACATAAAGAGGCTGACACTTTGGTTTCCAAACCAAGTATTTGCATCTACAGCCTTGGTCTCCCCAGAAAGATCTGCTATGGGTCGCCCACACTGACGTCCCCCTGCCTTCTGATCTTTCCCTCCAGACAGATAACATCTACATATCCTTTGAAGTTTCATACGGGCAAAGGAAAGAAAACGGGGAATAGACATCGTAAAAGGTGCGGGTTTTATTGGCCGTCGCAAATGCAAGGATTTCTTGACTCCAAAACTTTCAGGTGCTGTTTGGGGGGGCGTTTCATGGGAATTTAAAGGGGGAAATCGGGGGTAGATGCATACCAAAAGTTTTGATGATGACCCGCCATTGACTGCTTCAAAGCATTAGGGTCATTTCTACCCTGCCGATTTGGGTCAATGCGAGCTTCCCCCGCAGGTGAAAACGTTGGGGACTTTTGTGTGCATTTTTCAGTTCAAAAGGTCCGCAACCCACCATATCAGGTGGGGGGTGTTTTTGGGCAAAGAACTTGGAAGGGGGAAATCTTTCCACCCTGTCTGCTTTTTTCCCCAATCTGGGCAAATACTTTACAATGCGGGGGCAAATCATACCCAAAATTGTCCAACCCTTCCTGCAATTGAAAAAAATGGATGGAAAATTTGGAGAAAGGCTGTATGTTTTCCCCGACAGTTTGCCCTGCCCGCCCCACAAGCTGTAGTTGAAACCCTCAAAAGTGGCTGCAAAGAGGATGCAAGGGAAATAGGTGTACTGCTTGAAGAATTGGCCCCCGCCCGTACTCCTCTGAAATGCTATGGAGTGATTGCGCAAACGCTATTCGGGAGGGCATTTTAAAAATTTGGGCATTGATGAATAACTGATTGATTTTAGTCCAATTTTTTACAGTATCCAAATCGGGCTATCGCTAAAAACTAAACCCCTTTGGGGGGGGTTGGGCGCAGGGGTGGGTAAATCCCCCCGTGGAAAATCCACTGTCTGTCTTAAACCGAAAAAAGGAGGAAAGACCAAAACCGTTAACTATTTAAGTATGCCTAGCAAACGCGTGGCAGGGAAAAGTAGCTTTGACGGCTTTCGTAAAAAGAAGCGGGGGAGAAAACAAAGAAAAAAAGAGGTTTCGGTTATACCAAATTGGACGGGGATAGGAAATTTAGATATCGACCTGACATCAGCATCAGCAATTTTAGGAACATAGTTCACGGTCTGTAACAAAGAAAATGTTTTTAAATTTGTTGCTTGGTTACCAGAGCCAATCCTGGGGGTGCCAAAAAAGGGAATGACCCCCCCGAAAGGGGGTGGGGGGGTCTGAAAAATTTGGGGCCCCAAACTTTTTCTGTTAAAACTGATACCTATCGAAACCAGAACGCAAAAAAAAACAATTTTAGCACAAAACTCCTACGGGAATACATGGGATACCAACTATAAGGCGTTTTCTGCTGGGAATTCATCTTGGGTTTTGGAGTTTGATGGGCCCTGCGGCGTGGGGCCCAAAAACATTTTTTAAATGCCCCGAAGGTGCAGTATGCAGAGGAACAGCAGGGGTTTCCTGTCTTGGCCTGACTTCTGTAGGAAGGTCTTTTAGTCTTTTAAGGCCCAACCGGGGTTAGGAGAGCCACGGGGTCACTAGAGTTGGCTGGGGATGGTTTTGGGTTTTGGGGGTAAAATTTTTAGATAAGATTCGCCTTCCTTGTTTGTAAACAGTGTCCGAACCGAAAAAAGTACGAAAACAAAAAATTTACCTTGTCTTTCTTTTTGACATATGTAACACTCTGTGAATATATACGGTAGTGCTTATATCATCTACTGAATTTACTATACCTACCAAATCTCACGCATTTTAATGTTTTGCTTAAACATCACAGAACTCAGGATTCAGACCACCAGCTTCTTCATAGTCCCTTGTGAAAAGTGTTACCAAGTAAAACAACAAACGTTGTGCAGTTGCTAGTAGTTCTTAAGATTGCTTTGAACGGCGGGGATTACGGCAACTCACAAGGAATGCTATGATCTTTTATAACTAGCGGCCCTGGCGATTGTAGGAAAATACTAAAAGCTAAATGTGGTGGTTTTAGGTAACACCAGATCTGGACAATGAAAACATTGCTCAGTTCTGGAAGGCACTAGCGAAGCAAAGTGTGTTGGATCTGTAAATTAGAGGACATTTTGTGTTTTAGTATGCACCGTAACCTCAGTGAGGTTGAAAGAAAATTTTCTCAACTGAAATATGGTACTCTCTGGACAGACGGCACAATTTAACGTCAGTTTGAGAAAATGCTGTAATTATGTGCAATCAGGGAAAAGATTAGAAAGTATCAAAAAAAAAACATAACAAAAATCAAAAAAAACAAAAAAAAAAAAAAAACAAGAAAACCCAACAAAGTAAACAAAACAAAAGAATCAAGAGTTCAACAAAAACAAAACAAAATACAAGCAAATGATTATCAGAAAAAAAAGAAAAAGAATCAAAACCAACAACAAAACAAAAGCAACAAAAAAGCAAATAACACAAAACAATCAAACAAACAAACAACCAAAAGAACAAAAAAGACCGAAACAAAAAATTCAAAACAAAAACGCCAGCAAAGATCAACAAAAAATACAACAAAAATCAGAACAACAAATCAAAAAAAAATCAAAAACAAAAGAAAACACAAACAAAACCAAAATCAAACAACGACAAAACCAAAACAAAATTCAAAAATCAAAAAAAAAAACAAAAAAAAAAGAAAAACAATCAACAACAAAAAAAAAAAAAACCACAAAACAAAACGACCAAAACAAACAAAAAAAACAAAAAAAAAAAAACAATCAAGAAAAAGTCAATGATATCTTACTTTGGTAAAGTTCCCTTATAAGCTTGATTTTACAAGTGTTTTAACCATTTTTTTACAAGGGAAATAACTGCCTTTTTACTGCCTTTAATCAATAATGCCTTTCTTCTTCTTTTTTAAAATTATAATGCCTTTTAGCCTGCTATTTTCGTGTTTATTAGTTCCTAAACATCCGGTCTTTGTCATTATAGTCTTACAAAAACCCGTCACACTATCTGTTCTATCATAATTTAATACCTGTACTCACACACACACACATATATATATACATGTTTGTGTTTGTGTGTGGTGTTGTAAGAGAGGGAGGAGAAAGACGTCTGCACTGTGCAGTAAAGCGTTGAGTGGTATAAACCTCCAGCTATTACTTAACCAGGCTATTAAGCGCTTTAAATAAATGTTATATAGTATTTGTATGCCAGTATTAATTATAGGTTCGACATTTTGAATTATATAGCAATCTGGACATCGGTCGGCATGCAATTTACGATAAAAACGTTCATTTTTTGTCTGGAGATATATATTATGTTGAAACCCTCGTACAGCACGGTTGGGGGAAGGTTGCCCGCAGGGTAGGCAAACGTGCCTCAGTAGGCTGCTTTCGGGCCGCGACCTTGAAGAGAATACACTCATGATGAGCTGCCTTCATCCTGCTGAGTTAATAGCGCGTTTTCGAACCGTTTTTTAGCCCGGTCTGGACTGGACTAGTCCTGGCCTGACACTGTTGTTTCGCGAGCGGGGCTGGACCGATCGAGCCCATCTAGTCTGGTCACAACCCAGCGAGCAAGACCACCTAGGCCCAGTGTGGGGAGAACTGGCGTATTCGCACTACAGTCAGCGGGGAGACGACCCGGAGCTTCTCGTGCCGCTATAAAGCATGAAAACACCATGATGGACGACCTAAGACTACAGTAAGTTCATCGAAAAATTACAATATTTCGCAATTTCTAAAACGACTTTTGGGAAATGAATGTACCGTCAACAGCATTTATAGTCGCACTGTACTGATAGTCACCAGCCCCATAATTCGATTTTTTACATCACTAACAGACTTGTAGGCTATTGTCACTGAAGACTGTATAGTTATGTAGATAATTAAACTACTAATGTGCACGTTTCTTCATGGCACATAAAATCCTGTTAATGATGCTAAAACTGGTTATATATGCACCCGAGGAAATGTGCGCAGAGAGAGCGATATTAGTAGCATACCTTAATCAGTTGTTTTTGTTGTTTGTATAAATGTAATTCATGTCCGTATGGTAGTACTAGATGTCCACTGGTGAATTGATTGCTTGTGTTGTGGGTAAAAACCCTTTACAGCAATGTTTCTATGTGTCGAATACAATGTGTTAAAATCTTTTGACTTCATTGTTTCTTTCATATTTATGATCAGTTCTTTGAGGAAATATTCCCCCAGTTGTATGATTTCAGGAGGCAGTAGCGGAACTGCGTGGGTGATGAGGCCCACCATTTCAGGGCGGTGCCCCGGTCCCTTTGAATGATATAGAAAGAAACATTCAGGGCGGTGCCTCCCGGGCCCTTTTGATATATGGAAACATTTCATGGCGTGGCTTCCCTTTGAATATATAATGGTAACTTTTTGCGAAAATTTGCCAAGATGAAAAAGAGCCCTATCTTTCTAAAGCAAAATATAAAACCACCCAAACATCTGCCCCACCATCCAAATCGGAAATCCCGGGCCCTGGCGGCCAGATGTGTCCACTTAATGAAAATTCCATCATTATACCTGACCCTTGCCATCAGGGTCAGCTAGTTAATACAAAATAGTCCAATAATGTGGAACTCGACCCAGCCAGTCCCCATGATGGTCCTTAGGTGCCCGCCTCTTACCTTGCCCCTATTAATAGTCCCTTGGTTATGGAGTCAAAAAAACATTATGTGAAGGATGTTGTTTGTGATCCATTCACGAATTCGTCAGTCAGTTTATCGTAACTTATTAATGGCTTTTCATTCGACGGTATCCTTTCGTCATTGTGTGGTTGTTTTGTTTACAGTTTCAGCTGTGAGCGCCGAGCGGGCGAGCCTCGAACAGAATCTGACAACTGTCAGCCGTTCTGGCGGCACGCAAGACGAGAGAGAAATGCCGCAAGAAGCCAGGCTTTCTTACGGCTTCCTCACCAAAATTCGCCTTACAGATTCGCTTCTGCCCCTCTCCACAGACCTTTTCCATACCTCTATAAGGGGCCCTCTCATGTAATGGGCCTACGCACCCAACCTTCAGGTTCGCCCTGGGGTTCCTGTGAAGGCGACTCTAACAAGGGCAGAGGTGCTGGCAGAAATGTGAAACACCATCAAGTCAAAACTTCTACGGGTGGGAATGTCCTACTGCCCTAGCGAGTTGACACCGACGAGCGTGCTCTCCACCGACGGGTCGGGGAGGCTGATAGTCTGGGCGCGAAACGATTCCGGAATCGATCCGACGAATTCCACTCACATAGGCAGTGGAATCGATTCGCACTCACGAATCGATTCCTCGAAACGATTCCACAGATATTTCACATGAGTTCTATATAGTAACAGTGGCGCTAAAGAGTTTTTATATATATATATCTATATAAATTATATATATAATATAATATATAATATATATGATATATTTAATATCTATATATTTATATATATATATTAATATATATATGACTATATACTATATATATCTCTATATACGTATATACATATCTATACATATATATATATGTCTCTATATATATATTATATTATCATTATATATATATATAATATATATTATATATATATATCTTATATTCTATACTTTTGTTCAAAAATAATATACTAATAATTATATTATATGTATATATATATATATATTATCATATTATATATATAGTTTTATATATATATTAATATATAGTCTATATATCATATATATACCTTTGGACTTTATATATCACCTTTTAACAAATAAAATCCAATGCGGAGTAAGAATAACGATAACTACTACTACTATTACTACGTACTAATAATAATAATAACAAGGAATAGTAATAATAATAAATAGTAATAGTAATAGTATAATGATAATTAAAATATGCTCCATTAAATCTCAACGGGGCGCAGAAGGCAGATGAATCTCGTAATAGTCTACACGGAATGGACCGAAGGCATCTCTCTGGCTAGCGGCAGGAGAGGAACGATTCCAGAATCGTCCCTCGTGCTAGACCTGAGGTCCCTCGCCATGCGGGCGCGCGAGCAGGTAGAGGCTAAGAGGCGGAGCGCGAGAGAAAACGATTCGCGAGAAATCGAGTCCGGAAAAGCGATTCCGGAATCGATTCCGGAAAACGATTCCGGAATCGATTCCACCGTTCACCAACTCAGAATCGGAATCGTGATTCCAAGATAACGTTGCTTGCCACCCCTAAAGGCTGGAACTTCACTGAAGTCTTGAAGGACCTTTTGGTAGCCGAGCGCGCACAGTGTTGCCTACTCATTTACACTCATATTTAGTCCAAATATCTCTACAAAACAATAAAGTCCCTAACGTGTCCCTACGTACAGTGCCAATACCCGCGCCCTGTCCCTACATGAATAAAAAAAAATGTTAAAACAGAAATGCACATAACGTTTTTTTTTGTAAAGTGGCAACATTTGGGACGCGTATTAATGATGATCAGAAAAATGTATATTATATAGACGAGTTAACATTGACCTTGCCTAATATTATTCACTTACTAGTCGATGTGAATATACTTTACTATACAGTGAAGGGAATGTAATAATGTGTTCATCATTGTACATATTGTAGTATAAGGAAATGGAGAAATGGTGTACAACCTGCTAGTCATTCTACAATATTGGGTATTATATTGCACGGAGACATTAAGGTGTTCCTGGACCTGAAGTTTGCTACATGAACACGCTAAGTGACTTACTCTTCAGCCATTTAGATCTGAATCGTTGTTTTCTTTGGCGGAGACTTGTCTCTTTGAGAGTTCGACCTCTTTTCTTCCTAGATTTTTTAGTTTCCTTGCACCAGTTCCTTTTTCCATGTCTAATATTTTCCTGAAGTCAACTACGGAGGTAGAGTGACTGGATCCCCACAACGATTAAACAGCAGTATGTTATGATGTGTCGGCCGTGTCCACGAGCGAGATTTTCACGCATCTTTTGGTATTTGCTACAAAAGATGCCCCGTAGTGGTGGCTGTTGTTGTTTTGTTGTTTGTAGATTGTCACCTGTGTTTACAGGTGACATGGGCCCTTCGCCTGATGGCGGCCCATAGGTGTAAGTCGAGGGCAACTCCCATAGGTGAAAGTCGAGGGACAATGGGAGGGGCGGCCAGCAACTTATGGCTGCCGGCGGGGTAGAGTGGGAAAGAGGACCGCGTGGGGGGGGCATGCATGGCTCGCTGCCTACGGGGGTTGCCGTGTTTATCCCCCGCACTCCTTGCGCCGCGACTGCTGCTTTCTCTGTCGTGGTGCAAAAAGTGCGCGTGTTGTCACACGGCGTTTCGGCTATCGAGCATCTTCCTGGCCGATTAGCTAAGTCTGTTATTCTTACTATCTTAGCTACTCTACTTCTACTGCCTCTATAAACTGTCCCTTCCCCTGTTGTACCATACCTCCGCATTTCCCTTGATAACCATAAATAAACCACTTCAAAACCTTACTTGTATTTTAAATCAAGTAAAATAATGACGGTTTTGAAGTATGAAAAGCCTATTTTGGGGTACCTGAACAGAGCCTAGTGCACTAAGCTATTAGGATAGGAAAGATCGCCACACAGGGCAAACCCTGTTAGACAGCCACCAATACCCACATCTGGTTAGGTAACCAGGCTACACTCAGATCTGAAAGAAAAAGAAACACACGTCTGGTCAAACGCCGTGGGCCAACCCTGCTGAGGCGGTGTCCGCCAGCCGGCCCCGGAGCTATCATAACCATCCAATATCATCCCCGGGGAGAGGGCTGAAACTTGGTGGGAGGAAGGGTGGGGAGTGCCGAAGGCCGTGCACTATCTCTGTCAGGGACCCAAAATCGGCTTTTCATACTTCAAAGCCATCATTTTAGAACCCCTTAGAGCTAGTGCACTAAGCTACTGCCACTTGGAGACGGGGCTATAGAAGCCCGACCCCCGCGGGAGGCAAAGAGGCAACTGCACAAGAACAAAACGATTACCACTAGTATACTCACCCCGAATCAAGCGGAGACTGTCAATGTGGGAGGCCGGCGTCCACCACCCCACCCCTCCTGACGGAGGGAGTCCCAGGACAACACAGGTTAAGTCCACGACGGAGTGGGACAGGTAACGAGCCACGAAGCACGGAGGCGTACTCCACTGTCCCCCCTTTCCGTACCCTCTCCAATGAATGGGTGCAGAGGAAGGCCAGAGACGCAGCAACACCCCGACGTCATGGCGCGATGGTCTTGACCCGATCCGCCCGACCTCGATGACGCCCCTAGCCGGGCCGGCAATCCCCCTGGTGGTGAGGGGACAGACAGTGACAGGATCGCGAACTAAGGAACTGCAGGGCACACGCCCAGGGCTCGGAGCATCCAGGTAACACCGGAGCGCCGAAACCGGCACAAGGGGTGGTGGCGGCGTTCCCAGCAGACCACCGGAACGACGACCGGTTGAGACGGTGGTCCGCCGCTCGTTCTTACCGCACTTGTGCGAGAGGAGAGGGAGACAGCGGAGCGTCCCGCGAGAAGGTCGTCCCACTGGGGAACGGGTTCGCGCCCTCAGCTGAGAAAGCCCAAACCCCGTAGCCAGGGCCACATGACAAGGCCTTCTGAAGGAGGCTAGTTGCCGGCATCGTCCGACCCAAACTGGTCGCCCTGCAGGAACCGGAGAACCTTCTCCAGGACCGAGAAGGGGCCAGGACGACGGGGATGGGGGTTTTTGGTGAACAAAACCCCTCTTCAACCGGGTCACAGACGCCGGTCCAGGACAAACCCAGCCGTATTTGAGGGTGTCAGCCGAGGGCCGCGGTGATTGGAGAGAGTAGCGAGGACCTCCCACGGTCGTGGGCCACGAAGGAGAGGTAAATCCAGGACAACCGATTCAGAGACTCGTGGAGGCCCTTGATTTTGAGGGACGACTGAAAGGCTCCAGTGAGGACTGATACTGTCTCGTAGAAGACGGGCGAAAAGCCCCAACATGTCCTTACGCTACGCGTCCGAGACCGGGGGCCGACGGATGAGAGGACGGAGAAACTCCAGGCCGTGTGCTTCAATGTGAAAGAAGTCTGGCCGGAGCTCCTCCACAAAGCAGGGCCGCCTAGAGGAACAGGGATGGACACCAGGCCTCAGTTCGGAGACCACGTAGTAATCCCCGCCGTCCAGAGATGAGCCACCGATGTGCACCTTGCCCTGTAGGACGCAGTTTGTTGCATACCTTCCGAACTGAGGACCCTGGTGTCAGGGAGGTGGAAACAGTAAACATGGCGCCCTTGTTCCAGTCTTCCGTGAGGGCGTCGGGCTCCCGCAGCTGTCCTGTCCCCCTCGTCAAAAAGGCTGTAGTTGGCAGAGCGGCGGACGCTAAGAGTCTACCGCCGGAGTGCCCCACCGCCGACAGGAGCCTCAAAGCGCTCCGGTCGAACGCTCCACTCCACCGCCGAGCCCCGGAAGCGAGACTGGGTCGTCGGCCCCACACATTCTTTCACTCCCGGCAGGAACCCGGCAGAACAGATGAAGGTGAAACGGGCGCCGCCAGGTGGGCCGAAGATCTGCTCCGAAGGGACTACAGAAGGGCGATTTTTGGATGTCCCCTTGGCGGGCAAGACAGTTGCCCGCCCATGTTGTCCTTCGAAGCAGGAGCCGTCCCCTCTGGGAATCGGGTTCGATCGGAGGAAGAGATGAGGAACCAGCTAGCTCCTTGACGTTGATGTGCACCCGGACCACCCGGCGAACCCTGCCGGCCGTCGGAGGATGGTAGCCCCGAACGCCGACGTCCGACGCATCCGACATCACGAAGACCGTAGGGGGCGGAGGCAGCCCACCTGGTCCACGCGGAGAAACCCGCCTCCCACCAACCACTTGTTCCGTATGTGATGGTTCAGGGGAGGGACGGGACTTGAGCAAGTCGCGGGGGGTCCGCTACCGGAAGCGCTGTGTTCACCACCCGGACAAGTCGACAGGACGAAGGCGGGCCTATTGGGAGTGACCCCCACCCCCCCCCCCCCCCCCCAAAGGATGAGAGGGGCCCCCCTCCCCCCCCACCCCCCCCCCCCCCCCCGGCCCCCCCCCCCCCCCCCCCCCCCAAGGAGGAACCCCCCCCCTCTGCGGCGAGGTTGAGCGAGCCGAGAAGGGACTCCCAATGCTCCTTGACAAAAAAACTGACACCGAGGACCCGGAAAAGGCGTTGATGAAGCTTGGCCAGCATTTACCGCCCAGATGCGACCGCAGCCGAACGGGAGTCCCATTGCATGCCAGCCAATATGCGGAGAGGGGGTAAGGAAAGACTTTCCCTTGTTGACTGAACCCATCTCCCCCCGCCACCGCCAAAGCTCGGTCCAGCCATTCGAACCGATTTGCTCTCCTGAGACGGGCGGCACCGTCAAACGTCCAATACATGAGGCAATTCACCCTGCAAAACCCATCCCGCTGAGCACCACCTGGTGAGGTCGGCGTAAAACACTCGGAGCAGATGGGAGGCCGAAGGTATCTGGGTGAACTGCCATCGTGTCCGATCCCACGCTGGAAGCCAGGAAAGCGCCGGACCGAGGATGAATGGGGACTGCCAGTAGGCGTCTTGAGTCGCGGACGCCATCCGCAGTCCCCTTTTTCTCAGCGAAGGCGGACCTGGGCAAAGGTCAGCATACGGAACCGGTTGGTTGGCGCCAAATCCTTTAGGCGGCTGAGGTCCAGATTAAGCCTCCCCTCGAAGAGTGCCTTCTTGGTACGATGAAAATCGGGAAAGAAAGACCTTTTTGCCCGAGCCTTCTCCCTACCCCGGAGGAGTGCATTTCCGCACGTGGGCCGCAGCACTGTGAACGTCGTCCAATAGGAGGTCTCCTAGGGTCGGTAGGGCAATCCATGCCCAGACGACCTTTCGAGGGGAGACCACCCGGCGGCCGCAACCTCCTCTGCGGCCAGGCTAACCGAAACCCGGCAGGAGCCCTGGAAGGGAGGCTCAGAAGCGAAGAGCACCTTTGGAGAAGCTTGTGGACAGTAGCGGGCCCCGAGCGAAAGGCCCGAGACCCAGAGCCCCTGACCCGGAATGCCCTTCCCGACTGGGACTACCGAGATCCTGGGGGCCATCCACACGGGGTGAGCGCTTCCTGACTGCCCTTCCCTGACGAACACTGCTGGACCCCCGCCTAGAACCCCCCGGCCGAGACGGTCTGGGGGCCGGCGTAAATCACCAGAGTGACGTTGGGGGGGATTGAAGGCGAGTCCCACTGCAAGGAGGCTCCGACAAGACCTCCGAATCGAAGGGACTAATGCGGAGACTCTGCTTTCGAGTCAGCTCCGGCAGGCACGAAAGGCTTCGCGCCGGAGACCTAAGCGGGTCAGTGCGGCCCTGTCAATGGCAGGGCGGACCGTCCGAGGAGGGAGGTGCCGAACGCATCACAGGCGGTCGACAAAGCCACTACATCCGACGTAGGCCGGGGAGTAGGAAGTGTGATCCTCGCTAGGGAGAAGCCAGTCAGCCCAGCTGACTGAAGAAGGCAACAGAAGAGTCCAACAGGGAGGCGTGTTGCCGCTCCTGAAAGTCCCCGGCGAAAGAGCTCCTTCCTTCACCGGTTGCGGCCCGCCACGGGAGGTCTTGGCAAACGCCTGGAACCCGGTAGAATCAGCCATCACACGTGTGAAGCCCCCAGAGGCGGGAGAACCGGATCGGTCCGCAGCGGAGAGACCCCGGGTCACACTGGTGGTAGCCTCTCTCCACCTTCGCAGGGTCCAGGCCCCACCTTCCTCTCAGGGCAACCGTTTTCTGCCCCCGAGAGAAAGCCACCTGGCATCCCTCCACCCACGAGCCGTCCTACAAAACTAGCTCAGCCAGTAGGAGAGCCAGGCATCCAAAAGCGTCGCCCGAAGAACCCCAGGCTGCTTTCGAGGGAGCGTCCAGGCGAGAGAACGGAATCCGGCGGTAGAGGTTAGACTCCTTCCCTCCCGGCCTCCCGGAAGCGACGCACCCTCCAGAGTCCGGACTGGCCCCATCGAGCCGTCCTCCGAGACGACGATGGCATCCAAGCCGCCCGTCAAACCGTCTCACAGCCAATCGACGGCTGACATCGGTGGCCGCTAAGGTAAAACAGGACGGAGGAAGAGGAGGGAGTCCCCCAAGGCGCATCCTCAAGCGGACGGGGGAATGCACATAGAAGCCCCTCAGAAGAAAGGCGGAGGAAGTGCCCGGCGGACAGGAATCCGGGGGGCGGAAGTCCCCGAACCGTCATCTCTTGGGCACGGGTAGGGTGGCATCCTCTTCCCCGTCGGAGCACACCAGGTAGTCCATCCTCGACTCCACAGACTCATAAGGAGGCACCTTGTTGGGGTGGGGGGGGGGTGGAGGAGCAGGCGAAGGGCAACCTGCGACGCCTCGGCGTCGGAGAACGGGACCCAGAAGTTAAGTGTACCTCCATTCTTGCCATGAACGAGTTCCTGAATGTCTCCACCGACTAACCCCGGAGGCACAGAGGTAGGGTGGGGAAGGCCCAGGAACTCCTGACGCAGCCTAGGAGCCCACTCCCACCCGGCAAGTCGCTCGACCTGGTAGTCGCGGTCATGGTGAATGGGGGGGGGGGGGGGGGGGGGATTAGGAGTACCGCCATATCTTGCTCCACCGTCAGCAACGATCGACGCCTAGCTCATGGAAGCATAGGCAGTGGGTCGGAGGTTGCGAGACGAGGAGATGGGACGACTTGCGAGGCCCAGCCGAGACCAAGAGACGCGGTCTCGTCCCAGGACAGACGAAAGTGGCTGCGTTTTTGCGAGACTTCAAGCCTTCGACTACCACATCCCTTGAGGTCATCATAGGCCCTCGCGGTAAGAGGGCACCCCCACCTCCGGGAGGATGAGCGCAGCCCATCCACAGAATACCGGCAAATCGGCGGGACGAAGAGGCCGACAGAAGCACGGGGCGTGCGAGGAGTTACAGAGCTTGTGGCCTCGGGACCTAAAATGACACCGAGCAGCCCTGGCCCTCGCAATTGATCCTCCTTGGAAAAGAATAGGTAAAAACAGTGAGAGGGAAAGGGACTAGTAAGCAACACGAAACGCCCCAAACCCCCACCGGCATCGCCACACGCACTGCCCCGACCCCCAGTAAAGTGGATGGGAAGGGGGGGGGGGTCGACATGGCAGCCAGGGACCGCTCAAGTCCCCTTCCCGGCCCATGGGAGGGTCCGGGCGGGGGTGCGGGGTGGGTCGAGCACCAGCAAGAGCGACGTAACCATCCGCCCATCTCAGCTCACACGTGGCAGGCCAGGGGAACTACCAACACCCCGTACCGGCCCC
Source organism: Chionoecetes opilio (assembly GCA_016584305.1). Taxonomy (NCBI): domain Eukaryota; kingdom Metazoa; phylum Arthropoda; class Malacostraca; order Decapoda; family Majidae; genus Chionoecetes; species Chionoecetes opilio. The sequence continues at coordinate 13,742 of JACEEZ010008823.1, read as the reverse complement.
TGGGAGGGTCCGGGCGGGGGTGGGGCGTGGCTGGGTGAACGACGTAACCATCCGCCCATCTCAGCTCACACGTGGCAGACCAGGATCCACCAACCCCCGCACCAGCCCTTGGGAGGGTCCGGGCGGGGGTAGGGCGTGGCTGGGTGAACGACGAAACCGTACAGGTGTCAGGCCAGGGACGCCCTGGCGGGGAAACAAGGCCCAGGGGAGAAAGGGTGAAAGCCACGCCCCTGGGGCGTAAGCGTAACACCACACACACAGACACCAGCCGAAAAAATGTTGAGACACAGCTGGGCCCAAACCAGGGATGAAGAAAAAACTACACTCATGCCCGTGAACCCTATAGAAGGATTACGAAGCATGAATGGGTAAAAACTTCACACACACCCACGTAAACACGAAAAAACAGCAGGTGCTCACCATACCAGCCTGAAGAGAAAACAACACGTGTTACAGGAGACGTCAGCAGGTGTTGACTCGATGAAGGCAAAAAGAAGAATGATAGCTCCGGGCCGGCTGGCGGACCACCGGCCTCAGCAGGGTTGGCACGGCGTTGCCAGACGTGTGTTTCTTTTTCTTTCAGATCTGAGTGTAGCCTGGTTACCTAACCAGATGTGGGTATTGGTTGCCTGTATACCAAGGGTTTGCCCTGGGTGGCGATCTTTCCTATCCTAATAGCTTAGTGCACTAGCTCTAAGGGGACCTAAAACACACATCATAATTTATTATCCCCGGATCTGTAGTAAAAACACACGCAGCCTATTAAATATCTGTTTTTATCAACATTTTCCGTCATAACTTCTTTCTCATCAACAACTCAAAACTTAACTATATATCTAAATCATACATAACAAAAATCTAAATAACACGCATGTACCATATCATGCACGTGTCTTGTATATATAGAGTTAAAGACCTATTTATTTATCCTACCCTACTCTACCAAACACTTTATTTTCCTCCTCTCATCTTCATTTTTCTCCTCATCTACACTATATTACTATTACTATACAAAATCATACAGCTATATTCCCTATATACAACACTTATTTTCCCTAAACATATCACACAGAGATGCTACAGCATCTCATTGACCACCCAAGATTGGTCATTCTCTTTATTTCACTGAAAGGTGTAAAAAGTGTCCGTGTGACATGGCCTTAAGCTGATCTATCCCTAAATACGGCTAAATAAATATGGCTCCATAAATACGCGTCTGAGATACGTGCTTCTGCAGGTTTTATTTCTTTTTCATCGAAGAAAAGGAAAAAGTGGAGAGACTTTATCAATGTATAAAGTAAACCATTTTTTTATTTTTAATTATTTGTTGATTTATTAGCATTTTTGTTAATTTTCATATTATAATTGTTGATGATTGTCAAAAATCCCTACGTTCTTAATAATTTTGCCTGGGCGTCCCTACGTCCCTACGCCCTTAAAACATTGTCAAAAGTCCCTACGTTTAGGGACATGTCCCTACGGTTGGCAACACTGCCCTTCACGCCCAGACCTTTCCTTTGCAATAAAAAATCGTATGTTTTTAGTCATAAAATCAGGAAAAGTAACTGAATATACCAAATGAGTTAGTGGACAAGGATACTAAACACCTCACAAGCCTAAACAAGAGACCTCAGCAGTCTGGGTTCTCACGCCTGGTAAGTCAACAACGGACCGTATCCTAGCGCTTCGTGTCCTGGTGGAACTCCGACGTGAATTTTGACAGTAGTGTAGGAGATAGCAGAAAAATCGTGCAAATGATGATACAAGCAAGCATCAAACTTGTCACACTTGTTCTCCATGTGATACTAATCAAATCTGCCCGATTGGCCAATTGAAAATCCAAGACGGCGGCCATTTTTCAAGATGGCCGCCAAATTTGCCGTTTTGCTTAGAAGTATTTGTAGTTGTCCGATTTGCATGATCTAGGTATGGTTTTCTATGTTTTCAAGCCTGCTGAAGTAGATTTCCCTGCTTATAAAGCACACTGACACATATTTTTCTCACTTTACACATTTGTTTATGATTTTCATACGTTTGCATGGCTATGGGGTGTAGGGGTGTAGTGTTAGAGGTAGTACCTTTGTTTCAGCAGTCAGCCACATCCATTGGATGGACTACTGGCACTGGTCCTCACCACTGGCCCAACTCTCATCTATGGCTCCAAGAAGATGCTAGTCTTGAAGCGCAAGTGAACATCCCAGACAGAGAACCAAAGGGAGATGCAATCATCATTGATGGCTCAGCACTTATCAATGCCTTACCGCTACGTACTTCAATGACATTTGATGACTATGCGAAAGAAGACATCATTCCAACGGTGGAATCTTATGGTGCCAGGTACGAGCGGGTGGACGTAGTCTTTGATGTGTACAAGAAGTCAAGTCTGAAATCCGAGACGAGGTCGAAAAAGGGGCAAGGAATCAGAAGAAAAGTGACAGGAACGAGTAAGACACCAGGTACTGGCCAAGCTTCTTCGTGACGCAGCAACAGACTGACTGTTTCACTTCCTTTCGGAAAAAGTATGTGTGGAAAAAAAAAAGCCAGAGACACAAGCCAGTCATCGTCAACAAAGGAGAAGATGCCATTTAGACACAAGGAGTCTCGGATGCTGTTTTCCCTGTTGTCATGAGAAGCTGACAGTCGACTATTTGTACAAACACGCCAGGGATCAAACGACTGATGGGAGCAGTCCTATTATCATTAAGGCTAATGACACGGACGTGCTAGTCATAGCAATATCTGTACTGCCATCCTTCATGAACTAAGTCTTGAAAAATGTGGATTGCTTTGGCCAAGGAGCCAAGATGCGATGGATTCCAGTCCATTAGGGTATTTTCTGCAATAGGGCTTGAGAAAGCTAGAGGGGATCCATACTTCATGCGTTCACTGGATGTGAAGTCGTGTCTGCACTTCCGTGGGAAAGCGAAGACACTCTGCATCAGACTTGGGGAAACGTATTTGATTTCATAGTGTTTCTGAACCATTCACTAATCTCAGCCAGCATGCAACATTGATTCGTGGCATCATAGCTATATCCCTGCCAGAGGCTTGGAAGATTCGTTGTCCTCATGTACGACAGCTCAAGCGCAGTCCCTGGTTGTGTGGCACGGAAGCAAGAACTAGATCTCGGTTTGCCCGCAAGCAGAGGCCGGTGACAACTCATTCCAACCAAGCACAGGGCAACCCTCAAGAACATGCAAACAGCGTGCGGCCTATCAGGCTGGTGCCAGTCAACCATCTCCAATGGCCAGACACAGCAGGTCCGCCGCTGATGGGGGTGGACACAGAGAGGAGAGACATGGGGCAATATGTTGGGGGACAATCACTGGACACGGGCCTTATTGCATGGCGAGCTGTCGGAACTGACGAATTGTTTCCTGTATAAAGGTTGCAAAGGAGATGCAAGTGCTTCAGTCCAAAGCTCCCCTCTGCCGTTGCACGATGCACTTGCAGCTGTGCATATGTGAACAGTAGCAGCTGGAGGGACCAGTGGCGTTGGTGTTGCATAACGTTTGAACATTTACTAGCCGGGTGCCATAGCTTACGTAATGAAACAGATAACAATCTGGTGTGGCCATTTTGAATAAATATGTGTCAGTGTGCTTTATAAAACAGAAAATCACTTCAGCAGGCTTGAAAAAATAAATCCACACACCTAGATCATGCAAATCGGACAACTACAGCATACTTTTCTAAGCAAAACAGTCAACTTCGTGCGGCCTATTTGGCGGCCATGCGTGAAAATATGGCCGCCATCTTTGATTTTCAATTGGCCAATCGGCAGTATTTGATTGTGTTAGTATCCAATTTGATGCTTGTATCATTATTTTGCACGATTCCTCTCAAAAATTGCTGTTATCTGCCCAACTATTTTATCATGTTTTATACTTGTAGCGGCCCTTTAGGTTTTATCTCGCTTGAGGCCTCAGGTGGTTGGAGGGGCCTTCATATGTTTATTTCTAGAAGTCTGAATGGCTGCCCTCGCCCGTGGTGTCGCGAGGCTGGATTTATTGAGTGACCATGTAGAGTGCCAGAGAACTGCAACTCGATAAAGGCCAGTGCTTCGCTGGCAGATTTAAACTCAAGTGTGGTCTAGTCTGTGTTTTTCTGCCGCCCTCCTGCTTGACGCTGGGGAGGCATGTGTTTCGTAAGGTTCAATTTCGCGATAAAATATGATGGCACTGCGATCTGAATACGCAAAAAATAAGTTCTTGCTGTCTGGTTTCTACTAATTTTATGGATGACGTGCATTACGATGGAAAACGTTTTAAATAATAGGCGAATTTATAATGCAAATTACTCGCGCTCGAGTATTCTATAAGCTTCAATATAGTTTTTGTTTTACGATGTATATTGTAAGCCATTCTTTGTATTGGGGCAATGTTCACACTGTTTCTAAGACTAGTACTGCTGCGTCTGGCAAAACGGTTGTCAAAATCTACAATACGCAATGCTTTGAAAAGGAAGATATAAATGCTGAAAGTATCGTACAGGGCGGCAACAAAGTAGGTTATAATTGTGGAGGGCGGCAGCACGCTGTGTGGCGGAAAATGTAATAAAAAATTTCGACTTACCGCGTTCGACTCATTGCACTTCCATGCCTTCTATCTGATGATACACAATAATCCACCAGGAAAATATGTCCTGGCTAGGTGATAGTTAACTTCTAAATATTCTATTGCTATATAATGATCGAGTAAATATTTTTTAACTGCCTCCTCAACTATAACCTTCATGGTTATTTGATTATATACATGTTTTACAGAATCAGGCTTCTATACCATATACTTTATTGCAGAAAAATCGTTCTTAATATTATACTTGTGTTTTAAGTGTCAGTGGATCAGCCCATATTTTGTTTTCAAAAGGTGAAAAACTATTACGAACTTGGGAGTTAAAACTGTCCAGCGAACCACTGGCATTTTGGAGTTGGCAGTTCTCTCGAATTATTGAGGCTTTATGCTGTTCTCCCCTGTGCCCTCTGCCGCTTACTTGCAGTCGGAGGTGAGTTAATGGGGGCCCATGTGGGTGTCCTTCGCTACTCGCCTAGGGACAAAAAAGTAGCTCCTGGCGGTCTTGAACACTGATACCACTGGTGAAAAAATAACAACTTGCAAGTCCCCATATAACGATACTATAGGAATACAGAATCCCGGATCCATTTTAGATCAGGCATGATGATTCAGCTGACAAAATGGATAAAACCTTATTTTATTTTTTCTCATTTTCCAATATTTTCTCCAGCAGTCTCATGCTGTGAACATGCTGAAGGTAAATCCTTATGAATGTAAAAATAAATAAGGTTTTTATCCTTTTGTCATGCTTATCATCTGCTGATCTAAAATTGATCCGGGGATCTGTATTCCTATAGTATCTTTATATGGGACTTGCAAGTTGTTATTTTTTCACCAGTGGTATCTCTTTCAAGACTCGCCAGGAGCTACTTTTTTGTCCCTCGCGAGTAGCCGAAGACACCCACATGCTGCCCATTAACCTCACTCCGACCTGCAAGGTGCGGCAGAGGCACATGGGGAAGCATAAGCCTCAATTAAGTCGAGAGAACTGCAACTCCAAAATGCCAGCGACCAATGCATTTGGAGTTGCAGTTTCTCTCAGAATTAATTGAGGCTTATTGCTTCCCACTGGTGCCCTCTGCCGCACGTTGCAGTCGGAGGTGAGGTTATGGGCAGCATGTGGGTGTCTTCGCTACTCGCCGATGGACAAAAAGTCGCTCCTGGCGAGCTTGGACTAGATTCACTGTGAAAAAATAACCACTTGCAAGTCCCCATATAAAGATACTATATGAATACAGATCCCTGGATCAATTTTAGATCAGCATGATGATTAAGCATGACAAAGGATAAAACCTTATTTTATTTTATCATTTTCATAATGATTTACCTTCAGCATGTTCACAGCATTATAACGCTGGGATCAGGAGAGTCGCGCTTGCCAGGCTGGCTGGGAATCGGGACCAGCACAGGGCTCTGTCACGCCGGACTAGAACACCGCCTGGGAAGAGACAAGGAGATATGTCAGAGTCTCGCTGGGATGTCGAGGGTGCCATTTGAACGCTAATGACCTCCGACCCCGCCTACCGAGCCCTGAAGAAGCTCCGTTACTAAGTCTCCGTTCTCGGGCGGTGCTTATCGAAACAGCAGATGGGCGCCTCGTGTCGGACATGGATGGGCAGATGGCTCGTTTTGGGCTGAGTTAACTTTGGGCAGTTTCTCACGTGGGACCCTCCAACTGAGCAAGCGTCACACCAATGGGTTACAGCATGCTGCCGATCCTCCATATGGACTAAACCGCCCTCTCCTTGACGAATGTCAGAGAGGCTGTACAAGTTGAGGGGTGGAAAGGCAGCTGGTGTTTGTTAATATCAGTGCGGAGTTCTCAAACTGGGGTGAGGCATGATCCGCGGGTTGCATGCGTCCTGACTGCCGTGGGCAATCAGGTACCATTCCTCCTGACTGGAAAAGGGGGCTGGTCGTCCCCTATCTGGAAAGGGAAATGGGGACCGTCAGGACTGCAACAATTACCGCTGTATTTACAACTGCTCACCGTACCAGGCAAGTGGCTTGCCCAGTCGTATGCTGACGACGGTTCGCGTCATCTGGTGACGCTCAGAGACCCAGCAGTCTGGGTTCACGCCTGGTAAGTCAACACACGACCGATCCTACGCGCTATCGTGTCCTGGTGGAACGCCGACGTGAGTTTCGACAGGGGATGCGTTGCAGCTATGTTGGATCCTCAAGCAGGAGTTTGACTCAGTGCAATATCCGTGAGTCACTTTTGGGATCTTCTGCGACCTTCGAGGGATTCCTGCAGGATTATTGGTTTGATAACTGTCTGTATTCTGGGCTGAGAGTGCTTGTGAAGTGGTGGGTCAGGTGTATCCAGCTTCTTTCCTGTGATACAGGAGTGAGGGAGGGGGGGGTTCTCCTTGCCCCATCCACTTTTCAATCGCTGTATGGACTGGGTATTGGACAATGTTGTAGATCAAAGTGATTGTGGAGCACCCGTCGCAACACCAAGATCACTTGATCTTAGTTTTTGCCGATGATGCAAGTTAATCTTTGCTGAGTCGCTGGAGGTCCCTGGTGATGGCTCTTGAGGCGCTTCCGAGGAGGCTAAGCCTTTTGGGGCTCTGAGGTCTCCTGGCTCAAAGACGAAGGTCCAGGTGTTTGGAGACTTACTAGATGAAAGCCGAGTACATCATTCATGCGTGTGGCAGGTTCATTGAAGATCGTTTGGAAAGTTTTACATACCTTGGTAGCGCAGTCCAATATGACGGCGGGTTCACGTCCAGAAGTTCTTAACGGCGGATTGGCATAGCCACGGTGTATGGACGCGCTCAGCGGGAGTATTTGGCGTTGTCGTACCTGTGCAGAAGGAAAAGATCAAAAGGTGTCTCAAATCGCTTGTGCTCCCTGTCTTACTCTATTGTTTGGACATGGGACACTATGTGCTTGAAGAGACGAATCAATGTCTTTGGTAATAGTGTCTTCGCAGAATCATGGGTATCGCTGGGATGATTACGTGGTCAAATCAGCGATTGCACCGTGAGACTGGAATCGAGGCCTATTACCTCATAGTCCGGCAGCGCCAACTTCGGCTATATGGGCATTCATGGGTACGCTATCCCTGAAACTCGATCCTTCCCATCGGGTTGTATCTGTAAGAGACAATCCGGCGTGAAGGAGGCCAAGGGGGGCGCCCACAAGGCTCGTGGTTGGAGGGCAGTGATGTTTCCTTGTCGAGAGCGTGCTTGTATGGGAGAGGAGCCTGCATGGGAAACTCGCGCCATGGTGACCCCCCGGGAGTGGCGCCCCTCCGTGGGTGGGCGAGGCGACGCGCCGCCCCGGCGTATGCCCCCCATGATTGACTGATGTTCCCAGTCTGGTTCAACTTTGGTCTTCTTATACATTCAAGGAACAGATCGTTTCCGGGAACAATGGTCTTTTCACCTGAATGGGTTTCGGAAGACTGACGCCGTAGGGCGAAATAGTGTCACTATCCAGTAAGAAGACAGACAAGAGTAAGAAGTCAAAGACAGTAGGCGTGCCTGTGCAGTTTATTTTGTCGGCCATGGGGGGTAACCAATTCGTCCGATCGGGTACTGCTACTACATAGCCCCCGTGTGTGTAATGTAATACATTTTTATATTATGTTATAAAGTGTGTAAATTTGTGTGTTCGGTGAGCACGTTGCACCCATTTTTCCGCTGCAACATAGTTTTTGGCATTTGGCGTCTAAATACTGACTGAGTAGCGGGATTTGGAACAAGCAAGGACAGGATTTTTGGAGCTTCTAACAACTTTTGCGTTCTGTGACTTTTCCGTAATCTATACGGGAAATGCGTTCTATACTATAAAAAAAGCTTCAAAACCCTTTTTTTTGACTCTGGGAGGGTCTGCGAAAAAAATATATAGACATAAATTATTGTTCTTCGCAAGATGTACTTGGTATTGATATCAATTTTTTACGTTGTTAGACAAAAAACCTCTACAAATTTTTGGGCACTTTAAATGGTCAGAACACTACTTTATTGCGTTTTCCCTATTTTTTACTATGAAACTATTGACCCTAGACCACAATTGCACGAATAACCTTTTGTTAAGCTCCACCATAGACTACTCTATACTGGACTTGCTACTCGCCCCTCCGCGCCATTCCGCCTTGACCATTGGAGGCCGAAAATCAGGAAAACAAGTGTAGCATCAATCACTAAATTTTACCATTATTGAAAGTGAGTTAGTAATATAAAACGCATATTAATGTCACCATGAATATTCGGGGAGGATTCTGTAGCTATAGGTTTTGTGTTGTTTTATTGTTTACACAATAGTGAATAACATAATAAATCATGTGACTTTGCTTCGTGATACGTATGCCTTAACTAAAATAATGAGATATCATTGGGTATTACAGATATTCAGCTGGTCATAACATTATAAGGCCTCTTCCATTTGCGACATTTCAAGAACCAGTTCCCCGGAGCCCAATTTCAGGCGTTTCCATTTGGCGGCACGAAAACCTGGTCCGAGGCAAATCGCGTAGTGATACGCAAAACCCGTGAACTTTCTCTAATCCACTGAGATGTGGGGTAGCTTGGGTAGAGTTTTCAGTTTCATACAAGAATGGTCGCCTTGGGCCCTATTTCTCTTATCGTGAGGGTTTTCAAGAATGCACGAGTCGGAGAGGAATGTCAGACGGCATAAAAGGAGGAATACATGGCTGGTGAGCATGGGTTCCCGCGATCTTAAACTGATATGATCCTTCACATAGCAGCTAGCTGAGTTATATCTCCGTTATTCTCTCTCTCTCAGTTATTGCTCTCTCGTTATCTCTCTCGCTATCTCTCTCTCGTTATCTCTCTCTCTTTGTTATCTCTCTCTCTTCGTTATCTCTCTCTCGTTATCTCTCTCGTTATCTCTTCTCTCTCGTTTATCTCTCTCTCGATATAATACTCTCCGATATATCTCTCTCTCTCTCGATATATCTCTCTCTTCGATATATCTCTCTCGTTATCTCTCTCTCTCTCGGATTATCTCTCTCTCTCGTTTCTCTCTCTCCTCTCGTATCTCTCGTCGTTATCTCTCTCTCTCTCTCTGTCCAGAGTCTCTCTCTCTCCCTCTCTCTCTCTCTCTCTCTCTCTCTCTCTCTCTCTCGTTATCTCTCTCTCTCTCTCTTCTCTCGTTTATCTCGTTATCTCTCTCTCTCTCTCTCTCTCTCTCTCTCTCTCTCTCTCTCTCTCTCGTCTCTCTCCCTCTCTCCTCCGTTCTCTCTCTCTCTCATCTCGTCTCTCTCTCTCCTCTCTCTATAAATTGCCTCGCCAGCTGAGTATGTTTGTAAACAAAAAACGGGTTTTTGCGTTTCCATTTGTGACACGCGAACCCACCCTGAACCAGAACCCAACCCTGAACTGAAAGACTGGTTCATGCAGCTTGGGCACAAATGGAAGAGGCCTATATACTGTTTCCTCTATGTCATCAAGTCAGAGCTAGTGGTGCTTGAGCTTTCATGAGTCATAGTAAGATTTTATTCTATACAGGTATGTTAAAGGTATTAGGAACGAGTTTTAAAATTCATATTATGGCTAACACCCTCCCCGAAGTCTGGTTCCCATTGTGTATATTTACATGGGCGAGATATTCTTTTCTCTAACATGAGTAGCATCCCCATGACATTTAACAATAATTTAATGACAGTTGTCAGGCTTTATCACATTTGTTTTGCATGCAGCCTTTTTGTGTTACTTTTAATATCAAGAAAAAAAGGCACCTGGCAACTCTCTTGTATAGCAGCGGCCTTTGTTGACGTTGAATCTGCGGTGGCCGCTGTAGCGGTCCAGGAGGTTTGGGTTATCCCGAAGGTTTGTGTTTTTCGATGCCATCAGGGCGCCAGAGTACGATATTATTTTCATTTCACCGCCGGCCGGAGAGGGCAACCAGCTTGCTCCGGGCTCCTGCCTCAACCCAGCCGACCCCCACATGCCGGAGATTTTTTCGTTGGCAGATTATTCGCCGTAGATACACTGGGTGGATTTAACCCACTCATCTTCATCATTTATACATTTTTGTCTCATCTTCACTGTCTTTCTTAAGTATATATTTTGCCGTCGTATTACCTACCCGAATGTTGAATATATATTTAATCACACTCGATGAGAGACGATCTTCTTGTAATCAAGAAGCGTACTTTGCTTGTTAACGGTTCTGTATACGAGGGCGCGGCGTTCTGTCAGGAGGCCTTCCTTGCAATCCCTCTGTCACCGGGCAGCGCGGTATCTCAACATGTACGGCAGCATGTATTTCTCCGTCTGGGGGGAGAAGGCCGCCTGTACAACACTCATCCGGGGAAGCAGACCACTGAAGCAGCGGCCTCTCTCAACTGCCTGTTGTTTCTTCGTCCGGTCGCAGCACTTTCCCCTCACCAATACGTGTAATGCAGCTCCACCATGTAGCGACATGATTTGTTCTCCGTCAGGAAGCAGTCCCCCCCTAGCTGACATTCCTCAGTCCCAGAGGCAGCTCGGTATATCTCACCATGTAGCGACCTCATTTTGTTCTCATTATTTATACATTTTTAACATTATATACCTTCAGTGTCACTCGGCAACAGCGAATATCGCAAAGACATGACCACATACTAGTGTTATGTATGTAGGTATGTCCCACATTGTGTGCAATGTGCATTTGTAGTCTGTTGTGTAATAAATAGCACCGGCGTAGGGCTTTCAGCTAATGTCTCGACACACGGCCGTATTTGGTGATGCTTTCCAAAGATGCCTTCTTCCTTTACTAGATGAAACCTCAAACAGCTCCCTGCCTGCTTCCAACCACCAGGCTGCATGCTGCTTTCAACAACCTTAAACACTCGTCAAGTAAACACTTCAACCATGATGTACCACTCCTTATATGAGGAAAGAACAACAAAGAACTCAATTAATAGGCATTTTTAATACTATCAGCATAACATGAATAGTACAGCCTACAAAGAGAAGACTACGACGATGAAAAAATTAGAGTTGTTTTGGGGCGAAATTGTATTCCAGGTGCTATATTCCGTGCTCGCTGACACAAGAGAAGACTGAGTGATGGTTGATGTTGCAAGGCTTCTAAACCAGGAAAACAGTCACAGCAGAGTCTCATTAATGAGTAAAGCAAGTGGTAGGGCACATTAACGTAAAGAGATAGAGAGAGAGAGAGAGAGAGAGAAGAGAGAGAGAGAGAGAGAGGAGAGGAGAGAGAGAGGAGAGAGAGAGAGAGAGAGAGAGAGAGAGAGATAACGGATAACGAGAGAGAGAGAGAGAAGGGTGTATGAAACGAGAGAGAGAGAGAGCGAGCGAGAGAGAGAGAGAGAGAGATAGATGGGGAGGAGAAGAGAGAGAGAGAGAGAGATACGAGAGAGATAACGAGAGGGAGAGAGAGATACGAGGAGAGAGATAACGAGAGAGAGAGAGATAACGAGAGAGATATATCGAGAGAGAGATATATCGAGAGAGAGAGAGATATATCGAGAGATATATATCGAGAGAGAGATAACGAGAGAGAGAGATAACGAGAGAGATAACGAGAGAGAGAGATAACGAGAGAGGGGAGATAAAAGAGGAGAGATAACGAGAGAGAGATAGCGAGAGAGATAACGAGAGAGAAATAACGAGAGAGAGAGATAACGAGAGATATAACTCAGCTAGCTGCTATGTGAAGGGATCATATCAAGTTTAAGATCGCGGGAACCCATGGCTCCACCAGCCATGTATGCTCTTTTATGCCGTCTGACATCCTCTCCGACTGTGCATGCGGAAACCCTTCACGATAAGAAAAATAGGCCCAAGGCGACCATTATTTGTTATGAACTGAAAACTCTACCCAGCTACCCACCTCTCAATGTGAGTAGAGAAATTTCACGGGTTTCCCGTGAACTTCTCTACTCACATTGAGAGGGGGGTAGCTTGGGTAGAGTTTTCAGTTCATAACAAATAATGGTCGCCTTGGGCCCTATTTCCTTATCGTGAAGGGTTTTCGGCATGCACGAGTCGAGAGGATGTCAGACGGCATAAAAGAGGCATACATGGCTGGGGGAGCCAGGGGTTTCCCCGCGATCTTAAATTTGATATGATCCCTTCACATAGCAGCTAGCTGAGTTTAATCTCTCGTTATCTCTCTCTCTCGTTATTTTCTCTCGTTATCTCTCTCGCTATCTCTCTCTCGTTATCTCTCTCTCTTTTTATCTCTCTCTCCTCGTTATCTCTCTCTCTCGTTATCTCTCCGTTATCTCTCTCTCTCGTTATCTCTCTCTGATATATATCTCTCGATATAATCTCTCTCTCTCTCGATATATCTCTCTCTCGATTATCTCTCTCGTTATCTCTCTCTCTCTCGTTATCTCTCTCTCTCGTTATCTCTCTCTCCCTCTCGTTATCTCTCTCGTTACTCTCTTTTTCTCTCTCTCTCTCTCTCTCTCTCCCCTCTCTCTCTCTCTCTCTCTCTCTCTCTCTCTCTCTCTCGTTATCTCTCTTCTCCTCTCTCTCTCGTTATCTCGTTATCTCTCTCTCTCTCTCCCCTCTTCTCTCTCTCTCTCTCTCTCTCCTCTCTCTCTCTCTCTCCTCTCTCTCTCTCTCCCCTTCTCCTCTCTCTCTCTCTCTCTACGTAATGTGCCCCTACCACTTGCTTACTTCTTAATGAGACTCTGCTGTGACTTTTTTTCCTGGTTTAGAAGCCTTCGCACATCAACCATCACCTCAGGTCTTCTCTATGTTGTCAGCGAGCACGGAAATATAGCACCTGGAATATCAATTTCGCCCAAAACAACTCTAATTTTTTTTTTATCGTCGTAGTCTTTTCTTTGTAGGCTGTACATATTCATGGTTATGATAGTATTAAAATGCCTTATTAAAATTTAGTTCCTTTTTTGTCTTTCCTCATAATAAGTAGTGTACATCATGGTTTAAGTGTTACTGACGAGTGTTTAAGTGTTGTTTGAAAGCAGCATGCAGCCTGGTGGTGGAGCAGCAGGGGGCTGTTGAGGTTTCATCTAGTAAAGGAAGAAGGCATCTTTGTGAAGCATCACCCAAAACGCCGTGTGTCGAGACATAAGCTGAAAGCCCTTACGCCGCGTGCTATTTTTTTACACACAGACTACAAATGCACATGACACAATGTGGACATACCTATCCTACATAACACTGTATGGGGGGTCATGTCTTTGCGATATTTCGCTGTTGCCGAGTGACA
>JACEEZ010008822.1:0-10264 GCA_016584305.1 Chionoecetes opilio | reverse complement strand
GAGGGGGGGCCTGTTATCGAGCGCAGAGGGGGCCTGTAGAGGTGGTGTGAGGTGTATGGACTGTCTGTTAGTGATGGCAAGATCGGGTCGCCCCGTGCCACCATTTCCAGTGCAACATGTTGGGAAGTCTGGCCCGAGAAAGCGAAGGCGTTTTAAGTTTACAATTTGGTGTAGCTGAAGGCCGGTGGGTTGTTCCCGCCGTGTCTGAAAGCTGTGTGTGTAGCGTTGAGATCGGCTATGAGATAGACAGGTATGTTCGTGTGGTTGAATAGGCGATGTATACTGGTAAGAGGAAGTCCGGTGTTGGGTCGAGCGTAAGTTGTAGCAACCAAGATGGGACCATGTGAGGTATGAATCTTGGCTGCTAAGAAATGAGGTGTAGGCCAGTCAACTAGGAAGTCGTGTCGAAGAGTGTGCTTTATCATGATGGCTACGCCGTTGTGAGGTGTGACTGTGGTGTTTGTGCACGTGTATCCGTACAGTTTATTTCACTGTGTAGAACTCTTGAAAAAAATGAAAATGAATGTATGCTTTTAGTTATATGTCAAAAACTTTTTTGGGGGCGAATATTTCTTGAATATTTTATCAAACACTTAATTATTACGGACAGTGTAATATGTTCCTACCTTCTTTTCTCGAAACTTTTCTCACACAATTTATTTTTCTATCTATACATTATATATTACGTTTTTCATCAGCAGTTCTGGGATGTTTTCAGAATATTCGTATCTGCCATATTTCCTGAGATATATTCGTGTAAACTTGAACATCTACTAGCAATGAAAAATTATTCACAACCTATATATTTTGGTTAGTTGGTTTGGAAAATAAGCACCAAAGTTTTATAGATGATATATCCAGACAGTAAAGACAAGAATGCCACTAAGCGATAGTTTCTAGCCTCAATATTTTTGGAGATGGAGAATTTTTGAGCTAAACCCCATTCTCCTCTGCCCTGATGTAGTCACCGCCTTTCGTCTCACGTTTTCAATATTTGATGAAATATACTGTAGTACCAAGACAAAAAAAAAATTATGCATACACCCACATACGTGCACACATACGCCCACAGTCAAGCATCACAACGATCGAAGATGCGCTTGTTTCAGTATATTTTTTCAAAACACACTAAATAACCAATGTACACACAAAAGAATATAGTGTAGGTGCAAACACGCAGTAATAAAAATATAAATGTGTGCATGTGTATATATATATAACAAAACTACCCGCGTGTACAATTCATATAAAAGTCAACTCGCACTGTACAGTTTCACTTTCTATATCATAATCTCGCTAAAGCGGGTATCACACGAAGCGTTTCGTCGGACTGTTTCGTCGAACCAAACAAGCATTTGGTTGGACCTGTTCGTCGAACACTGACAACACATCTAGCACACGGTTGGGCCAACCGCTTCACCCAACAATAACAAACAAAGATGAAGCGATGACAGCGAAAGGCGCGGAGATTTGTTGTTAATGTTTTATCTTTAGGGGCATATATATACGTAGCTACTGGTGATGAAAAGGGAGGAGGTGATTGTTAGAAGAGAACTGCAGCGACAGATGAAGACGCGTTCATGTGGGCTAAATTAATTATAGTGGACGAGAACTGCGCGCCGGTTAGGTAAAGTTTCGGTAGGTTAATATTCCGTCAGGGGTCGAAGGGGACGGAGCCCCTCCCGTTAGAAGGTTAGGTTCGGTTAGGTTAGGGTAATTATTTCATCCCGCGGGGCGTGGCAGAGCCCAAAATCGAGTGGCGGGCGGGCGGGCGGGCGGGCGGCCGCCGGTCACTGTTACCTGTGGCCACCGAAACCTGTGGCGGGCGGCCCTCCCCCCGCCCAATGCCCGATGGCCCAAAAACCACACGCCCAATTGTGTAAGCAATTTCGGTCCTAGTGTGATATAATACCATATGTAGTCAGTGTCTCAGAAAAGGACCGCGCAGTCCTCGTCCATTTTATCGGATCTTGATATTACAGGTGGCCCCGTAGTGTAGTGGTTATCACGCTCGGCTCACAACCGAGAAGTCCCGGGTTCGATCCCCGGGCGGAGCGAAGACAGATGGGTGGTCTTTCTTAAAACCCGAGCCCCTGTCCCCCAGCAGTGAATGGGTATCGGGTGTTAGCCGAGGGTTTGTGACCCCCCTCCCGGGGTGTGGGGTTCGGCCAACACTAAGCCCGAGCGGTAGATCACTATGGCTCTGAGGAATTATCCTCTAAACAAACAAACAACACCACATTCTCCAACTCTTTCCCTGTCTCAATCATCCGTCCCCTTGTCTCACCAGTCATCACACAGTCCCAGCAGCAATAACATCCATTCTCTTCCTGTCCTTTCAACCACCTCATTCATTTCACATCCCATTTCAGTGAAAACCACACGCATCATTTCCATTCTCTCCCCGTTATACTTTTCAGATCTCATATTCTACTAGTAATCATTCTACCGCAAATTATAAACACATCAAATCAGCTTCATATTTCTGAAAAATCTATCACAATATATAAATAAGATCGATCTGTATTAATTTTACTGTAACGCATTATATGATGGTGTTAATTTCAATGCTTAATAATTGCTAAAACTATTTATAACTTACAGAAAAAGTATAGACTTATTTTGACCCCAGAGTATGTTCGACGTATGTGCAACATTTTGTATAATTTCACAAAACCATTTCATCGAACATGTTCGGCGAAATGACCCTCGAAGTTCGACCAAACAGTCCAACCAAATGGCAGTTCGACGAAACAGTCCGACGAAACGCACCGTGTGATAGCCGCTTAACACACACGTCAACCATGCAAGCTAATAGGCTATATAGGATATAGATCGCTATAAGCATCGTTCATGAGCTTGAACTGTCCGTTATCAACGTTTACACGATTATGTATAGCCTATTTCCAGTACATAGTATCGTGATCCTCATTATATATGTACTGACAGGTCATTCACATAGATTTATTATGCAACAAATACACGCGAAATCACTGAGCGCAGACACTTGAGTCCACGATCGGCCTTTAAATCACCGCCGCTCACAACGCCCTGACAGGCTGACTGCCGGGAGGCAACTATAATATTTGATGTGCGCTCTGCCATGATGTGGGCAAGTTTCAAGAACACTTGCCCAAAATGACGCAGATAGCGTTATTTATCGATTTTAGGCGAATATTTTTCTGCCGCGGAGAGCTGAATGACGCGTTTCACGTCATAGGTGTTCCAGACGCATAGGTGTTCTTCTCGAATGACGCATAACGCGTCATAGAATGCGAGGGGGTTAATAATTAATAAGAAGATATTAGTATGAAAAGTATATGCAGGAAGTAAACATATAGGGGTTAACATATGTGCCTATAAGCCAACATCGCTCGGTCACCTTTCCCGGTGCGTCCTCGCGCTGTCCTAGAGACATTACCTAACCATGTTACAATCATGTATGTACCTGATTTAGTGGGATATTTCTCTTCAGGGGAACATAAAAACGTTAGGGCCTTCCTAACAACAAAGCAAAGTGGAATTACTATGATAATGATGATTATGATGGGCATAACCATGGAAGGAGAATGAACAGCCAGGTTTAGGTAGACAGGTATAGAGTCCTGTACGGCTGTTTCCAATTCTGAGAAGTTAGAGAATGTAAGCTCATAAATGGTATAAGTGACATATTTAATGTTTGAGAAATGTATATACTTCAAACTATCAATAGGGAAAAGTCAAGCACTGAATTAGCTACAAACCCTTCGTGCAGTTTTCAGGAAAGGTATTCAAATAGTCAGAGCGCAAATAGCTAGCAATAAGAATCTCGAAATGACCGGAAACTTCGAAATATATAATATTTCTGTAAAGAAGAAATAGTGATGTCCGAAGAAACATTTAAGAAGGAAGGGTCGTGAAATAAAGTGGGTGTAAGGACACAACGATAAGGCTTGAGAAGCATTTGCCTAAGTTAGCACCACTTCACAAAATGAATACCCTCAAAGGTTACAGGCATGAAGGTAAAGAGAGATGCTCGGCAAAAATACAGGTTCAAATATTATGTACGGCACCTATCCAAATCAGACATGCGTCCAGTAGCATACTGGGATACTCATTATCAATCAACACCACAGTACTGGTTGATTCAGTATTATAAGAAATTCTTTCACTGAAAAAGGAAAAGGTTTAATTCTGTGGACATCAAACAACCCGTTTGGATGAAAAGGAACATGTATAACAAATGCATCTGACGTTAGCACCGCTTCAAGGAGAGGTAATAGTGTTGAATACCACTTAAATCAAACAAAGGTTTCAACCTGTAATTCTTCCTTCCTAAGTTCAAGGCATGCATAAAATCCTTAACAGGAAAGAGTGAATGAGTGACTCTTCCACTCACTACGTCAACCATATTTGTTAGTATGTGTTTGTTAGTTCTTACAAGAAAATTAACCGAATTAGTCCAAACAGGAAGTGCTTGCTCTAACACAGTAAAAGCTTATATAAAATTGTGCTCGACTGAATTGTAGGATGGTCTTCCTCAAGGAGTTAGTGAAAGAGGCAAGATCTACCACATGACTTTCAAGTCTTGGAGGGCAAACTTCTGAAGAAGAGAAGTGGACAGTCATTTCTGGAACAGAAAAGCTATTATTTACGAGGGCGTAAATTATAACATGAGTTTGGTCAGCAGGATAATTAGATTGTTGTATCAAGCCGCGTAGCATCGCTAAGGCTAGCACTTCTACTAAGCACAAATCAGGCTTAGCATTGGTCCGTTTAAATCGATCACTGTGAATGATTTATAATGTATTTAAAGGTGCAAAACTAATCTAAAAAAAGGATTGTATACTTAATTTGTATCCTTATGGTAAGCACATTTCACGCCCTTAGCCACTTATGCGTCAATATCTAACCGCATTTTTGGCCAAAATAACTAGTGGGGGCCTCAGAAAGAGTACGCTTCTTTCCCGGTGACCTAATATTACAGCATCATGAACTAGTTGCAGTACCACAGTTACAAATTACTCAGGTATCACAAATTGGCTCACCGGGGCCCGTTTATTTTGCCAAAATCTACAAAGGACCTGATCTGGTGATAAGAAAAACTGTGAAAAAGGAATGGGCATTTTAAGAAAAGTTGACTGGTCATCCGATTCCAGACCATATATCAATTTACTTCACACGTCATGTTGACGTTGGGACACAGCTAGTTCATGTTGTGACAAATTTTGAGCAACAGGGGACTTTTTCGTCCCAGTCCAACATGTATATTTCTAGAAAGCGCATCAGCCACAAACATTGGCTCGACCTGCAAGTACTTAAAAGTTGGATTTAATTCCTGTATTGTCCAAAAACCAACGCGCTAGTTTTCCTGAGAGGTTTCTCCCTTTAAAAAGCTCAGTGACAGCTGTGTGATCAGTATATACGGTTATATCATAACCTAGGATAAAATCTCTAACAAATTTCAGAGCCTAGACAACTGCGAGTGATTCTAGGTGAGTAAGTGAGTAATAGACTCTGCCGAAGCAAATTCCTACTCGCGAACGCAATAGCGCGATTTGTTCCGCGTGCGTCCGTCTGCATCAATACAGCACTTATCCCTAATGCAGGAGACATCCGTGTAAAGAATACAAGGAACCTTATAGTCTGTGGAATGCCAAGACAGGGGCAGTAGTTAGGGCGACTTTTAGATCTTGAAAATATATTCATATACAGCGTTCCAATTAAAAAGTGAACGTCTTTTTGTAATAGGTTGGTAAGGACGATGCAACCACTGCAGAATATGATATAAAAGATTTATAGTAACCAGACAAAGCAATGAAAGAACGGACATTGTATACATTTGAGGTCGCGTGAAATTTGTAACTGCAGTTATTTTTCTGACATTGTATGAAGTCCATCATCATCTACCACATGACCAAAAAAGGTAATTTCATACATAAGGAATTCACATTTAGTAAGTTTAGCTTGAGTTAGTTATTAGTTATTAGTTTGAGTTTGAGGTTGAGAGAACATTCTCAACTTCAGGAGTACTGCTTCCAAAATAGCAAAATGAGACTCCGAGTCTTTGCTACAAATTATAAGATCATCAAGGTAAGCATAGACATTTCTGCCTAGCATATCGGAAAATAGATAATTAACCATTCTTTGAAAGTAATAGGGGCTGACTTTAAACCAAATGGCATTCTGAGCCACTCGTAGTGTCCACTAGGAGTGCTAAAGGCAGTAACGTCCCTAGATGCAGGAGCCATGGGGACCTGCCAGTAGCCACTAACCAAATCAAGGCTGCTGAACATAGTGTTACCCTGACCTAATGAATAATGTCCTGACTAATGTCAGCTAGGTCTTTTAGTACAGGTAAAGTATACCTATCATCCTCCGTGACTTCATTTACTCGCCGGAAATCAATTACAGGTCTAAACTGTCTTTCCTTTTTAGGAACGAGGAATATAGGCGAGTTCCACGGTGAACGGGAATTTTGGATAGCACGCTGATCCAACATGTCTTCAATTTGCCCATCAACAATTAGTGTTTGACTGTGAGGTAGACAATAGGCTGGAATATACACAGGATGTGTTCCAGGTTTAAATATAATGTGGTTGTTACTTTTATCAGTTCAATCTAACGATTAACTGAGCAGGCTATAACATCACGGTACCGCTTAAGCAGTTCTAACAATTCAGACTTTGCTTGGGATAATCCACAATAGTGACAAGTGAATCAAGCGTTTGTGCTTGAGCCAAATTTGATTGCTGGACGACGGAGTTACCAAACTGACAAAACCCGTAGTTAAGTCTAAAGGATATGGCACTACCTGTATGTCGAAAGCTAACGCACGGCTAAAAATACACCTAGTCGAAATGTGAAAAGACCGCCAGTCGCAATAACAACAGAGCGACGGCTTTATTTCCTTCACGAATTTCACTAGGGTTGCTTCCACTGTTAGTCTTCTCACTTGGCTTGGGCTCCTATACATATGTCACAACCCACGGTGGTTTTCGGGACGAACACGATAATGTGTATTGGCGTACGGTGGGGAATTACATGATTACAAATTACCGTGGCTTAACGATTTTCCACATTTCACTAGGGTCAGTTACCGTTGTCTGATGAAACGAATTGGTAGGCTGGGTATTAGCAGAGTCTACGCGTGAATTCGTTTCAGACTTAGGGGGTGTTCCACTTACCAATCTATCAGTAGAAAGCTGAACACTAGGTACGGACGGTGAATTACAAGGAACTACTATATTTTGGGAAGTTAAGCATATGGTTGATCCATCGCTCTGAAATTCTTCCCTAAGAACCTAATGGTACTGGTATCTGGATGTATTATCATCTGATTCGCTCTCAAAGACGCTAAACCCAATTATCCGTCGTGGGCAACGTAAAATTAGAAGCCACGTAAAGTCCAAACGAATAGTAGGCGTACCTTTCCCAACCTAACTGGTAGACGAACAACTCCTAATATATTAAGAGGTATATTTCACAGATAAAAATATATATATATATATATATATATATATATATATATATAATATATATATATATATATATATATATATATATATAGAGAGAGAGAGAGAGAGAGAGAGGAGAGAGAGAGAGAGAGAGAGAGAGAGGAGAGAGAGGAGAGAGAGAAGAGAGAGAGACGAGAGAGAAGAGAGAGAGAGAGAGAGAGAGAGATGGATACTTTAGCATATTAAAAAAAAAAAATAGGTATTAGTAGTATTAGTATGATAATAATAGGAAGTAATTAAAACTGTCTCATGAATGTTTCTTTTCACATGAGAATTAATCCATAAAATTGAATAATAACCAAGCAATTTTATTGCAACTAGGACGTAATATTTAATTTCGTAGAGTGTCCATCTCAACCCCTGTTATCTCACTAAGATGTCAGGTTGGAGCAAATATCTTCCTAGAAGCGAAGCTTCTAGGAAAGGGTTATCCTAAACACCTTTCCAGAGTTAGAGGTGGGCGTCGGAGGTCAACCAGAAAGGTAGGGTGTGGCGCGAGTCTTCACCACCTTGAGTCATCAAGGAAGAGGCGTTGGCGCTGGAGTGGGGCGTGGGACGACCACTACTTTTCGTTCCTTCCACATTTTCCCATTTTGGGAGCTGTAGTGGTCTTGCTTCTTTAAGAGCTTGTGGACAGGTCACCTTGTAGTATTCAAAAGGGGGGGGGGGGGGGGGGTTTTAATGTACCTTTTTCCTCAGTAAACGGAAGCTTCTATATATTTATAAATATATCTTTATTGTAAAAGATCACTTTTTTAAAATTAGTGTCCGTGGAAAGTGGGATTACATGTATGAGGTGTGATAGTGAATGGGAGAAAAGAGAGTGAGGAGCGGGGGTAGAAGGCGGGTTTATGGTTGCGATTTATGGAATTTTGTATCTTTAAACGTAAACACCGTGCCATTTTTCTTCTAGGGGAAATCAAAACTATCGCGCACTTCCTCCGGTTTAAAACCACCAACTTCGCTCAAGTTTTTGTTCCACAATTTGTCGTTTGTATCAAAATATTCCGAGAACTGAACAGCCTTGCTTTAAAAAATCACTGGATTTTTTCTTTCCCACCGTAAGCCATCAAATATGTTAGCCCCATACGTGTCACTACGTATGATATAACATATACTTACGTTGGTAAGAGTGGAAGACGTGGCCCGAGCGGATGGCTAATCAAACCACAGGTTGTATTATTAATTATTATTAGAAATAATGAATAGAGTTTTAACGTTCGTATACAGCACGTTGTAAACAAAGTCCTCTGTTAATATCAAGCACTAAATTATTCACCACACAGAATGATCTCGGATGCACATCCACAACACAATAACAGTTTAAGCTCTCTGACGTCATGGGGGTCTTGTTCCCCAGAAGGCGAAGGCAGGGCGTGACAGGGCGTGGCCAGGGGGTGCCCGCCCGGGCGTCAGGGTGTGGCCGTGACTGTAAGGTGCTGTCCTCTGGTGGCTATGATGACGTGGCAAGGGCGTGTCACGTCTTAACATATCAGTCATGAATCAAACTACCTTTTAGATTAATCAATTATTAATAAGGAGTACTAGTATAAAAAGTACATGCAGGAAGTAAACATATAGGGGTTAACATATGTCCCTAAAGCCAACAAGAAACGTTCCAGCATAGATTATAATAACAGCGGCCGGTGGTAGTTCTGTTACTTAACACTATAGCCTACATCCGCCTTTTATCCCCATTCATTAAATTGCCTAGCCTCCTTTTAAAAACTCCTTCTTGACTCCGCGCTAACCACCCGACAACTGAATCCATTCCAATCACTTTCCACCCCTATTTTGAACCATTTTTTCCCTACTTTCCCTTTTTTTATTATGCTTTTCCAGCTTGAATCCTTACTTCTTGTTTTACCCTGATTGATAAAGTAATAACTTTTTTCCCACATCTCCTTTATTGTATCACTTTAACAACTTTTTAAACGTCTATCAGATCACCCCTCAGATCGCCAAAGATAGTTTTTCAGGTGAGGTTAAGTTATATATAAAATATATTTAAGTCGTGTTTAGGTCTGGTTTAGGTTAGGTTAGGTTTATGATAGTTTTGGGTTAGGTTTTGTAGGGTTTTTTTAAATTAAAAAAAGCGTATTCGGGACGATTACGACGGGGGCCGATTTCGGCATAACACCGGTGTAGCGCTCCCATTAGCTCACCCGCCCGATTTGCTTCCCTGCCGGTTATTTAACCTAAAAAAACGGTTTAACTTTAATAACTCTACAAAAACCCCAAACCTATCCTAAACCTAACCAAACTTAATCAACCTAAACCAAAACCCTTTAACATAACCAAAATTTAAAATTTGCCTTAGGGTTAGGTTTTAGGATAGGTTTGGGTTAAGTTTGAATTATAATCATTTTGAATTGTAGAATTATTTTGAGAAATAACCGTTATTTACGTTAAATATAAATTTAACCCTTTGACTGCTAAGCGCATCTGTAGACGTTCTCTAGGTATCTTGCTAAGAAAAGTCTCTAGACGATTTTAATGACGGCTCTTTTTGAGAGGCAAAGTGACCGTGTGAAATTAGTCCTGCTCCCACTCCAACTCACGTTGGAGCACGGTTGTGAAGTTGCTCTCTCTAACCCCTCCTCAGCTACTTTCCATCTGTGTATGTGTGTGTGTGTTTTGTGTGTGGGGGTGTGTGTGCGAGCGTGTGTGTGTACGCGCGCGTGGGTAGGCGTGGGTGTGTGTGTTAGGGTGCATAAAAAATGAAATGTTTTAAATTTATCTGTCTGTATTTAAAATTTTTTTGGTTT
>JACEEZ010008821.1:0-53438 GCA_016584305.1 Chionoecetes opilio | reverse complement strand
AAAATTGAAAGCCCCGAAAGTTTTTTTTTAAAATTTTTTTTTACCCGCTTTAACGGGAAAAAAAAACTTCGTCGCCAGAACAGTTTTTTCCCATAAAATGGGGAAAAGGGTCTCATAACTGATTCAACATTGGGAAAGCGATGAATTTTGTTTTCAAAGTAACAGTATAGAGATTTTGATGACGAATTTTTTAGTTCAAAACTTTCTTTTCCAAAAAGGGGGAAAATACCTTAATTCGGCAAGAATGTCTCACCACATCTTCGGGTATGCTTCAATAAATTTTTTTACTCCCGTTGACATTTTTTCCTCTGAACTTCTAAATCAGTAAGGAATGAAAAAAGTTGGGCAAAAAAATGGTACACCTTGCTCTTTTTGAAAGATTTGTTTCCCCAATGCTTCCAAGATGGGATGAAAGACTTAGGAAAGGGTTCTTTGGAGAAAGTGCTCTTTGGCTCGCAGGACAGAAAGTTCATCAAAATGTTTTTTTCTTTTTCTTGCCCTTTTAGATGTATTGTGTCAACTTTGGGAACTGACTTTTTGTTTTATTACAATTTTTCCCAAAAAAAAAAATTTTAAACTATCAAAATGCGACAAGAAAATAAAGAGTTACAGGTTCCCAAAAAAATCTCGGGACTGAAAAGATTTGCCACTCTGGAAATTGGATAAAATGCGTTTCCATAATTTCGAGCTAATAGGGAAATTTCTACCCAGAATTTGGTCTAAAATGTTTTAGCTTTAGAGGGGTGTCCCTTTTTCTTGTTCATTTGACTCCAATGAGAAAAGGGCATCTAAATTTGACTGAAATTTTATTTAACTCAGAGACCGGGTTGCAGGGGCCCTCCCACCGAGTTTTGACAACTTTTTAGGAACAAACTCCGGGTTCTAAGCAACAAGTTAATACGCCCATCTTTTGGTTGGTGATGAAAAAAAATTAAATGCCCTTGGGATGATCCCCGAAAAAAATGACCGTTAAAGAAAAAAATTACTGCAGTCGGGCCTATAGATTGGAAAAGCCCGGGTAATGGAAAAAAATTTTCATTTTTTTTTGTTTTAAGATGGCGCTTCATGCCTCGTTTTTCCCGCTCATTAGGGGCTTTGTCAAAAATGTTTGTCCCCTCCCTTTTTGGAAATCAATCCCACATTCATTTACTAAAAAAAACAATAACCAAAATTTAACCATAAAAAACCAGTTGTTTTCCAATTTTAAAAATGTTATAAACCCCCCCAAATGGACCCCCCTGTTTAGGGACACATATCTAAAAAATTAGGGTAAATTGGTCCACTGAAAAAGATCCAGGTAGAATCTACAAAAGGGCGGAAAGGCCTGCTTGCTTTATTTTATCAAAATTGTTTGCAACAGCTTTTTTCCCATCGAAGTTTAAACTCATCGATAGGGTTTTTTTGACAGTAGAAGTCCAACCAGGGCCCTTGTTCCCAAAGTTTTCTATGTTTTGGAAAAAAACAGATAAAAATTTGGCAACAGTTTAACATCCAAAGTATTTTCCCATTGTTGGGGGATCCTATGTTTCATTGTCCCTTAAACCCAAATCCACGCACTTAATTTTTGATACTTTCCCATCGGGTGAAGTACTTTTTTCCCAATACTCTTTTCAGCTTGTATCTGTTCAGAGAGTTTGAATAAAAATTTGGGACGCTTTCTAGTCAAATAAATATGAGTTTCGTGTCCATTGAGTTTTCATGAGATTGGTTTAAGTATGTGTTTTTTCCCAAAATCAAGAAACTGTGTTCCCAAAAGCTTACTGAAGAATAAAAAAACTTACGATAAAAAAAAAACCAAACCTGTTGAGGGAAATATACCACCATTTTCCCTTTTAATTTTTTTCCCTTTGGGTTTACTCCTTGGATGCCCTTTTGAGCAATATATGTTTTTTATTTTTTGAAGAGGCTTTTTTTTGAAAATTGATTCCAGTCTGACAACAGATGGACCTTGGGCAATCCCAATAAGTCCTTTTTTCTCTGACAAGGTCCCTTTCGCAAGCTCATTCTTCTTTTATTTCGTTTTTTTGTTTCATTTTCATCATGAAATGTCCCTCTTTCGACTTTTATTCCCCATTACTTGAGGAGATAAAATGTATATTTCTTCTTTAGCTCGCAAACTGACTCAGACTCTAAAATTTTGCTCCGACTGCCTTCACCTTCTTTGATTCAGTTATTCAATTTGGGGACTATAAACATATTCTGGATTTTTTGGAGCTTTGGAGAGCTCTTTTTTAATGTGTTTTATAATTTTTCTAACTTGGGGAAAAGATGAACTGAGTTTAAATTGAACTTCTTTTTCCTTTTTTTTAAATCCACTCTATGCCGTTCATAATTGGACTGGGATAAAAAATCACAAAAAAAAAAAGATTTTTTTAAATAAAGGTTTTAAGCAGAATTTTTTTTAATTGTTAGCAAAAAGGAGCTGGGAAAAAAAAAATATGGGGTAATTTTTAAAAATAAAATGTTTTTTCTTGTTTAGCACGATGATAAAACAAAAGGACTGGGGCCCCATGATTTTCCCGCTAGGGGCCCAAAAGGGGGCCCTTTTTTCTCAAATAAAGGCCCCAAAAAAAGGCCCTTTATCTCAAAAAAAGGCCTAAACAGGGGCCCTTTATCTCTTTTTTGTAATTTTAATTAAGTTAAAGAATATTCAGCAATGCAAAAATTTTATTTTTCAAAAAAAAAAATATTTGAAAACTTTTAGCAGGGACCCCCCGGTTTGGGGGCCCCCCAAGCTTTTGGGGGCCCTAGGTGCAGCATATATAGCCCCATAGGGGAATCCCGGGGCGAACATATACAAAAATTTTAATAAAAAACCCCCAAAAACACCAAGAAAAACAGTCATGATTAAATTTAAATGCAACAGATCCAACAGTCAATAGTCAATAAAACACTGAAAGCCGACGACAAAGGTATACCCACAACTTTTCGGGTTGGAGGCATTTTCGTTTAAGCTGTAAGCCTCGAGAGGAGCGCGGGGATGTGGGTTCGCCCGAAAACCAAACATTTCCAGACCGCTAAGATGCCGTTTGAAGCAATAAGTGAAATATTTCGTCCTAACCATTTTTCACACAAAGCAATAGATTACTTTGTAAAATATGCATATTTTACATAAAAAAAGGGAATTTATTATGCGGCTGGCAGCTGTTTACGTCTGGTGGGGGCGACATAGTGCAGCAATAATCATAAAAATGTGCAAAAATTTTGACTTTGCATAAATTTTTATAGTGTTAGTAATACCAAAAAGGTTTATTTTCAGATCCGGGAGTAATCAATTTGACCTCTGAGGATAGTGAGAGGTCAATGACCTCAATTACATTGAAATTGTCTTTTTTCACGATTCTGGTGCAGTTTGTCTGTTTGGGAATCATTAAAAAGGTTATGTTGCCATGTGTTGGTCCCTTTATCTTCTGGAGAGCCTATTTTTTCATAATCACAGGATGCAACCATGACTGAACAAGTGCTTTAAATGAGGTCAGTGACCTCAGAATTTTTTTTATTGAAATACACATTTAGGTTTTTGTGGTGTCCAGAACAGCTTGCATAAAAATCGTGTTGTAAGATCATTGGGGAAACCTTAATTTTCCAATGTGCACTGAATATAGTCTATAAACTTAAAGTACAGTGAGGTCAGTTACCTCAGACCCATGTATAGTACATCCCGGGTACATGTAATACACACACATTATCCATATGGGGACGCATAAATATAAAGGTGCCCTGATTGCACCTAACAGTCTCCCGAACATGCACATAAGCAGTGCACTTGAGTGCAGCCTTGGTGCACTTGCAGCGGCCGGTACATCCCTTCTTGCAGCCGCAGGGATCAGTTCGTGGCAAGATTTTGATGCCTTGGCAGTGTCGTCCAAAGAGGCTGCCACCCAGAGGGCCTCCTTTGTCCAGCCCTATTCAGATGGGATTGATAACTCTGGTTTCGGGACCAGAGTTTGGTTCCACAGTTCCCCTGGAGAGATGCACGCTTGATGTGCTGCTGAGTGCGGCCTGCGTGGGGAATGTTTTCTAGAGCCTAGACTTGTTTTGCGAAGAGCTGTTTCCTAGCATCGTTCACTTCCATGGTGTCACGGGTTTGCGGTAATACATCAGCACAACGAAGCGCTAAGCAGTGGCATTGATCCTCACTCACATCACTTGGCATGCGTAAGATGCGGCATGCTTGTTGCATTAGGGAGATACCTGTGCATGAAAAGAACCTTGGCTGTCGCAGAGCTGGGGTTATGGTCAATATTATCGACAGCCCCAGTAGGGGAGCAGTCCCTTGCGCAGCTTGGGTGGGCAAACAACTTCTTCCATGTTGAAGTGCTGGCAGACACCATTGGCAAGGGTCTGCTGTGAGCGTAGTAATCTTATATATGACACACACACCCCTAGGCTGAACAGTGTGTCCTTTCAGACCTTTGCTCCTGGTCAATCAGCGTGAATCTTGAGGGGACAAGTAGAGTGGGAGTGGGGTTTCTCTCTCGCGGCTGTGGCGCACTGAGGTTGACTCCACATGCGTGCATGCTTTACACTGTTGAACCACCAGTAGCTGCGATACTGAAAAGAGCAGCAGTTGTGGTGCTTGTGTTGGACAACTTAGTCTGGTGCTTGATGTTCGCCCCATCGAGGATCGTGTTCACCAGAGCAAGGAAGATGGTGTCACATAATCTTTTGGCAGTCAGCGTGGAACGCACCGTCAAAGGTGAACCTGGTCTGAAACATTTCTCTACGTACTACCTGTGCTGCTCTTACTAGGGCATGGCATCACTGTCATGATCACAGGCCTTCTTCAGGGGGGACCTATATCTTTCTCAAACAAGAGAAGTGTGCTCGGCCCTGAGAATGGGCTCTCAGATCAGGAAGCACAGAAAGAAGTCTGTCCTTCAGTCTGGTTGTGTGTATTCTGTTGGTTACCCGTGGCACCAGCGCTCCAGTCCTCGTCTTTTAGAGGTTAGCCCCGTCTGAGAGTTTAAATACGGGGCATTTTCCTCATCTGCATACAGTCCCCCCATGAAAACCACCAGCTCAGCAAAGGGTTATGCCATGCAGACGATCCGCATCCGCGTCCTTGAGTGCGGCTGGTCTGATTTTGTTGTATAATGCACGGAGACAGTTGTGATGGTATTTTGCCCGATGGCAATCATGTCTCCTGCAGACAGCTTGGCCAGCAGTTCAGTGTCCCCAATTCAGTGGCACATCTCCGAAAAGTTCTTGTCAATTTCCTTTGTAGCTGCTTCGTGCAAGTCTGCAGTGCCCGCTGGCTTATTGCAGAAAGAAAAAATAGGCTCGGTTGACTGTGGAAGCCTGTGGGCAGCTGCTGATCGTTTTGTGCACGGTTTGGGGTACCGATACTAGATTGCTGTCCTGAAGCTGATTTGCTCTGCTCTGCTGGTCAAAAAATTTTTTTGTTAAACTTTAAACGACATTTTTTGTGCCACTGAGCAAATGGTGGGCCTCAAGGTAGCTTTACGCCATCGCCATCATCCAGTCTGTTCACGTTGAAGTTCCATTGGCATGTGCCCAAGTCCCTTGAACTGGAGGTCTTCTGTCAATGATGCATAGCCACTACCACTCGGTTTCATGGTTGATCTTAGTGGCACTGCAAAGGTTCATCTGTCTCTGCTTGGCAAAGAATACAAAGCTCCCAGTTAGTTCTTGGGGGGGGTCTTGATTGCTTTGGGCGTAGAGGGGTGGGCTGGGTCTATGAGGATATGACGCTTTGCCATAGTGACGATCAGGTCTGGGATGCTTGTTCTTGGCTTCGATCATCAGGCAGGAATCCTGCAACACACAAGTACAACAATTGTGTAGTACCAGCCACCACAGTTTACATTCATGGCATCAATATTTGATATGTTGAGGTAATTGACCTCTCACTGTCCTCAGAGGTCAAAAACTAGACACCTGTAAATAATTACCAACGCTGTGTGGAATATGTAGACACTTTTATTGGAACACAAAAAGCTGGTTTGTACATCATAAACATGTTTTCCAATGACCAATTGGTCACATAATGACCCATGGTCAATTAACCAATGACGCCAAACATCAATATTATGATACTTTCAGGTCATTGACCTCTCACGGTTTCCCCAGAAGTCAAATCTGCCTTACCTCTCGATCTGAAAATGAAGCCTATGGCATGTACTAAACCACTGGTAGAAATTTCATGCTTTAGTCATAAAATTTTCACAATTCTTATGAATGAGAGATTAAACAGCTGTACTAACAGTTCTGCATCCTCTATATATAAATGAGATATGAGAACAGTTTTCGGAGAAAAAAAACCTCTTATGCCAACTGTATTATGTATTTCTTGCAATTTTCCTTACTCTTAAGCATTATTTCATATATATGCAGCGCAAACAAAAGCTAGAAATATAATAATTTCTAGAGCTGGGCACTAAATACATTGAATGTATTTAAATAGTAAATACTAAATACAAGATAGAAATATATTTAATTACTAAATACTAAATACATTTTACTAATGTATTGAAATACTAAATACTAAATACATCAATTGTATTTAAATACATTTGTAAATACATTTTAAATACACGCAAATTTTAATATGCCGAAAAAAAATGGATTCCTTAGAATGTCCTTAGATTTTGAGTTTCCTTAGAAATTTCCTTCTCAGGCTTAAATTTCCTTAAAATAAGGAAATTTCCCTTTGAAAGTGGAAACAACTGGTTCACTGTAACATCAGGATTGCCAGATAAAAGTTGGACGGGTTTATGGCCAAATTAACTGATACAAAAGTATTTACATTTTTATATTATGAGTATTTAAATACAATGTATTTAAATACTCATAAAAGTATTTAAATTACATGACAACCAATGTATTTATAAATACATTTATGAATGCACAAATGTATTTAAATACATATTTAAATACAAATGTATTTAAATACTGCCCAGCTCTGCTAATTTCCCACGAAGACATAGGGTGACCCGTGTCTTCGTCCTCGCCCTTCGACCTCGTTCCGCCGCGCCCTCTCGCTCTCTGGGCACCTACAAGCCCTTCCGAGGAGGGCTTTTTAGACGCCCTTCTCCTCTGTGCATACAAGCCAATATGCCCTCGCGCGGTCTAGTATCAGTGTTGCCAAATGGGTCTACTACAAATCCGCTGTAGGAGGTCCCAAATTCCGCCAAATTCAACCAAAAATCCGCTAGATTACACACACACACACACACACACATATATATATATATATATATATTATATATATATATATATATATATATATATATATAATATATATATATATATATATATATATATATTAATAAAAGCGAAAGTGTGTCTGTCTGTGTTGTGTGTGTGTGTGTGTGTGTGGTGTGGTATAGGTTCCGCCCCCGTGGCGCAAACACCTCAGATGGCACATTTTTGGAATCAGGTTGACCAGGGGAAGGTCATAAGCCCACTTATGAGATGATCCGATCACTTTTTTTTTTTTTTTTTTTTTAGCAGCCTATTAGCGAGAATTGTGAAAAAAAAGTGGGTTGCGAGAATTGAGGAAAACCTTGATGTAGGGGATGGGTAATGGGTGAGTGAATGGGTGGGGTGATGGGTAATGGGGGTGGGGTGATGGGTGAGTGAATGGGTGGGGGGTGATGGGTTGGGGGTGATGGTGATGGGTGAGGGAATAGGTGGGGGGTGATGGGTAATCTATAATAATATAAGCAAAAGTGTGTCTCTGTGTGTGTGTGTGTGTGTGTGTGTGTGTGTGTCTGGTATAGGTTCCGCCCCCCGTGGCGCAATCAACTCATATGGCACATTTTTGGAACCGGGTTGACCAGGGGAAGGTTTTAAGCCCAATTATGAGATGATCCGATCATTTTTTTTTTTTTTTTTTTTTAGCAGCCTATTAGCGATAATTGTGAAAAAAAAAGTGGGTTGCGAGAATTGAGGAAACCTTGATGTAGGGTGATGGGTAATGGGTGAGTGAATGGGTGGGGTGATGGGTAATGGGTGTGGGGTGATGGGTGAGTGAATGGGTGGGGGGTGATGGGTTGGGGGTGATGGGTGATGGGTGAGGGAATAGGTGGGGGGTGATGGGTAATGGTAAATATAAACGAAAGTGTGTCTGTCTGTGTGTGTGTGTGTGTGTGTGTCTGGTATAGGTTCCGCCCCCCGTGGCGCAATCACCTCATATGGCACATTTTGGAACCGGGTTGACCAGGGGAAGGTTTTAAAGCCCAATTATGAGATGATCCGATCACTTTTTTTTTTCTTTTAGCAGCCTATTAGCGATAATTGTGAAAAAAAAGTGGGTTGCGAGAATTGAGGAAACCTTGATGTAGGGTGATGGGTAATGGGTGAGTGAATGGGTGGGGTGATGGGTAATGGGTGTGGGGTGATGGGTGAGTGAATGGGTGGGGGGTGATGGGTTGGGGGTGATGGGTGATGGGTGAGGGAATAGGTGGGGGGTGATGGGTAATCTATAATAATATAAGCAAAAGTGTGTCTCTGTGTGTGTGTGTGTGTGTGTGTGTGTGTGTGTCTGGTATAGGTTCCGCCCCCCGTGGCGCAATCAACTCATATGGCACATTTTTGGAACCGGGTTGACCAGGGGAAGGTTTGAAGCCCAATTATGAGATGATCCGATCATTTTTTTTTTTTTTTTTTTTAGCAGCCTATTAGCGATAATTGTAAAAAAAAAAAGTGGGTTGCGAGAATTGAGGAAACCTTGATGTAGGGTGATGGGTAATGGGTGAGTGAATGGGGGGGGTGATGGGTAATGGGTGTGGGGTGATGGGTGAGTGAATGGGTGGGGGGTGATGGGTTGGGGGTGATGGGTGATGGGTGAGGGAATAGGTGGGGGGTGATGGGTAATGGTAAATATAAGCGAAAGTGTGTCTGTCTGTGTGTGGTGTGTGTGTGTGTGTCTGGTATAGGTTCCGCCCCCCGTGGCGCAATCACCTCATATGGCACATTTTTGGAAACCGGGTTGACCAGGGGAAGGTTTTAAGCCCAATTATGAGATGATCCGATCATTTTTTTTTTTTCTTTTAGCAGCCTATTAGCGATAATTGTGAAAAAAAAGTGGGTTGCGAGAATTGAGGAAACCTTGATGTAGGGTGATGGGTAATGGGTGAGTGAATGGGTGGGGTGATGGGTAATGGGTGTGGGGTGATGGGTGAGTGAATGGGTGGGGGGTGACGGGTTGGGGATGATGGGTGATGGGTGAGGGAATAGGTGGGGGGTGATGGGTAATGGGTGAGTGAATGGGTGGGGGGTGATAGGTAATGGGTGAGTGAATGGGTGGGGGGTGATGGGTAATGGGTGAGTGAATGGGTGGGGGGAATACATACATTTCTACATCCGTGATTTCAGGAAAGTTAGAAGGGGCTATCTGGAGAGTCCGTGTTTGGTGGGCCAAAGGCCCACCACTAATAGCCCTCCGCAGGAGCTAGCCAAAAAGTCCGCCCGGAGGGTGGCTTTGCGGCTAGTATATATATATATATATATATATATATATATATAACATTGGGATAGATAGATAGATATTATAGTTTTAAGGCGCCGCAACTGCGGGGTTATTGATTGATTGATTTAATGCCTAAAAAGGGGAATGTGCCAGACTTCAGAGGTCATATGGCACTATGGTAAAGCATATAAAGGGAAGGGATTAAAGAATAATAGTGAAACGATGAGGGAAGGGGATGTAACGGAATGTTACAGCAGGATGGTTAGATCAGATGTAAGATGTGGATTTGTTGGAGGAAGGAGGTTAAATTTTCCAGGGAGAAGGAGGGCGATTCCGGGAGAAAGTCCGCAAGACAGGGAGGTCGGGAAAGGGAGGACAAGTGATATGAGGGAAGGAACTGGAACGGGCAGGAGTAAGATGGGGGCAGGATATTAGGACATGTTGGCAGAGCTGGGCACTAAATACATTGAATGTATTTAAATACTATATACATCAATTGTATTTAAATACATTTGTAAATACATATTAAATACACACAAATTTTAACATGTCCGAAAAAAAATGAATTTCCTTAGGATTTCCTTAGATTTTGGGTTTCCTTAGAAATTTCCTTCTCAGGCCTAAATTTCCTTGAAATCAGGACATTTCCTTGCCAGTGGAAACACTGGTTCACTGTAAAGTCTGGTTCACACTGGGCAAAAGGCGGCACTTTGTAGCGCCGGGAAGTCGGCCTCTATATAGCGGGCTAGTGCGGAGATTACATTCACACACGCAATTCGTCCGGGAAACAAATGCTGGTTTGTTGTTGATGGACACCTGCCACTGCCAGCAGTGGGTGGGCAGGTCAAAGGTGGCGACATTCAGGGCGAGGAGTTTAACGTGTAGCAATATAATTAACAGGGTGGGCGAGGGAGCGTGGACACTGCAGCAACAAGTGTTCAATGGTTTCCGGGACGTTCTTGTACCAGGGGCAGTGAGGGTCAGGCAGCAGGGTCAGGGGTCACGTCGTGCTAGGGACTAGGGCAGTGGTTCCCAACCAGGGGTACATGGTCCCCAAGGGGTCCATGGAAGAATTTCAAGGGGTCCATAGAGATTCTAAGAATCTAATTATTTTTTAATTTATTATACTGGAATATAATAATATGAGAGAGAAAATTAATAACCGTTATTTTATCATGGTAATAGTAAGTGCAATAATTACCGTAATTCATATTGTTATGCAGAATTAGCAAAAAATCCGTTCTTATGTCAGGTTGATGATGTGTCAGAAGACGCATAAGAAGAGTTCATTGAGCTTATCCACGATTCAACAGCTAAGAATGTGTTCCAATCAAACTCCTTGTCTAGCTTCTGGTGTTCAATGACGGAATCATATCCCAAAATATGTGATCTGGTTGTTTTAGTTATTTTGCCTTTTGTTTCAACCTACCTGTGCGATAACCTACCTTGTTGATAATTTGATTTTTATTTGTCTTTAAATCTTGGGAATATCTATTCTGTTACGTGAATTTGTTATACTTAAGATATCTGTTTTTAAAACGTGAAACTGATGTGTTTGGTTATGTGAATTTTTTCTTTCTTTTATTCATACATGTGCTTGCAAGCTCAAAAATAAGGCAAGTATTATAAGAATAGCTTTTGCGTACAATACCTACAAATTTAACAACAGTAACATGACATTTTTCTTATGTATTTTACTTAAATATAAAAGTCTGCTGAACAGAAAGTGTTCTGTTTTCATATAAATAGGCCTACAGCTTAATCAGCATAACAGTGCAAGGCATTTTACATGAACGTATTCATTTTTTTGCAGAAAAATCTTCTATTAATTTTGCTGGCTTAGCCTATTTCGTTGTAGGGGTCCACAGGTGAAAAAGTGACTGGAAAAGGGAGAATGGGACAAAAAAGGTTGGGAACCATTGGACTAGAGGCTAATGGCTGGGTTGTGTGTATTTGGCGCGCGAAAGATACGTTTTTGCGCACTTTATTATGAAGTAGTATTGCTAGTTTCCTGTTTTCCTTGATATCATCTACTAAATCAAACCCCACGTCTAACCTAACATAATCTGATTTAAACTAACAACTGTTTCTGGCTGTAGCTAAAATGGAAAATTTTCGGTATTATATGTATCGCCATTGGTATGGAAATTGGGGAAATTGGGACTCAAATTAAGGATGCAAAGATCGCACGATGATGTAAGTTAAATTTTTTAGTTTTAGTGCCAATACCAAAATTTTTACCAATAATTGGGGGGAGTGGGGAAGAGGGTGGTAATGGCTTCTGCGTTGTTTGAATTTGGCGCACGAAATTCTCGGCCACTCGGCAGATACAAGACCGATCGAGCGGTGTGGGATTTTTTTGAAATACAAAGGCCGAGAGACTCCCAGCCTCAGTCCCAGACCTCTTCTCAGCCGTTTGTTTGCCGACAATAGCCAGTGTGAACCCAGGCTAACATCGGGGTTGCCAGATAGTTGGGGCGGGTTTATGGCCAACTTAACTGATAAAAAAGTTTTAAAATTTCTATATTAAAGTATTTAAATTACAATGTTTTTAAATACTCATACAAGTATATAAATACTGTATTTAAATACATGACAACCAATGTTTTTATAAATACATTTCTAAAAACACTAATGTATTTAAATACGTATTTAAATACAATTGTATTTAAATACTGCCCAGCTCTGCATGTTGGACAGTGAGAGGAACTTGACAGGGTGTGCAGAGGGTTGGGGAGGAGCGCGATATGAGATAGGAGTGTGTGATGTTGGTATAGCCTATGCGTAAGCGTGCGAGAGCAGTCTCCCAACGTCTATTAGAGTGGTAAGGATTTGACCATCGAGATATAGGGCTATATGCATGAATGCTCGTCAAATCCCGGCAGGTGGAAATTCCCCACAGTCGTATCTCCACCGGTGGGATCTTCAAGAAATGCCCGACCGGTGGATATTTGACAGTCGTACCAACACAAGCGGTGGCTGCAAAAGCAGGCGTACCAACACAAGCGAGTCCAAGGCGGCATCAGTATTTTGACTGTTTTACACCTATCTAATCCCTTTTACTAGCCTAATTTATCATTTCTGCCATTAAAATAATAGCTTTGTTAGTGTTCACCATTTATCTGAGGCGTTGAGGAAGAAAAAATGGGCCTGAGTGATGCTTGTGCGTACATTTGAACGTCCCGCCAGTCGCCACAAAGCAATATGGCGGACCACCTCCACCACAGCCGCTCTGCCTCGTCACCACTTCTCACAGCAATATAAGCGAGACCACCGAGAGACAAGGCCTGGTACATCGCCTGGTGAAAGGCTGTGACGTCACAGCATGAGGATCCCGCGTGCGCCACCGGTGGCCACGGCTCAGTCTATTGTGTCTACATACGAAGGCGGTCAGGGCGTGTGTATGTGGCGTACTTGTATCATTTTTGTTTTTGTTACGGCAAGGAGCTTTTTTTTCCAAGTTACCAGCAAGATGCCGCCCTTTGTGCGTGTGCCCAATTGCAAGGGGAACTACAGAAAAGGCCCCAGAGTGAGTATATTCTTTTTCCCCAAGAGAAAAGGTGTTGCCAGCCAGTGGCTCAGATCAATCAAAACGGGACAATTTTCACCGACGGCCAGTACCAGGGTGAGTCTATGACCCTTTGTAGTATTTGTAGTAGTTTTATTAGCTAATAAGAAAGAAGTAAGACGGTAAGTCTAGCTATCTAGCATACCTATAAGGCATACAAACGAAATGTTTGTAGCATTAAAAATGGGGGACGCTATGTCACAAAAAATTTTATAATATTTGAGAATTATCTTTTGTGTTGTGTTACGTTAATAATTCCCCTCCGTCACAGCTAGTGGGATCATGCTGCTTTGGCTGACTTGTTTTTGAACTAATGAAGGATTAGCAGGGGCACTCGTGGAGAATGTGGTTCACGAATGTAGGTGTTTCGCGAAATATTGTCAGCGCGAAATCCGTAGACCCTTCCATTCATCCTCTTATTTCATGGTTTACGACTTAACGGGCGCCCTGATACATGTTACAAGCCACATAGAGGCACTAGTTTTCCATGAGAAAAACTTAAAAAGTAATAATAGTTACTCATAAGATAAAATATTCACGTCAAAAGTAAAGCCTTTTCAGGTGTAGGTTTCAGGTTCAAATATCTTTTGTCTGAATACCAGTGCATCTAACTACTCTCAAAAAAATAATATGTATCTCAGAGTACTCTGTAACATGCTTTAGGGCAGCAGTTAGCTGTAAAACCAGGTAAAAATATGGAGGGGTCTACAGGATTTCGCGCATTGACAACTTTCCCGCACAAAATCAGAGGACCCACATTCTCCACGAGTGCCCAGCAGCCTCTGAAAGAATGGTGATATAAAAGTAATTACACTTTACATAATTACCCTTTGGTATCAATACTAGAGATGTCGATGAAGTGTGGGGGGTAACACCTTAGTATCGGTGATTTTTTTCTGATTCTTGAAGTGTTGTGGTGTTTTGTTGCTTGATCCCCCCGTTTTGTGCTTATACTTGTGAATGCTCTTGTGAAATGTCTGGCTTTCTTGTTTGCTAATAAATGTTTTTGCTGTTTCCTTATTTTCCACATCAGTAACAAAGTTTGTTTCTTCATATCTCCCATCCTGTTCATCTGCTAGGAGTAAAAATGTTGCAAGTTTTTAAGCATTGTCAGTGTGTTGTCTTGTAGAAGGTTTAAGTGTTACCTTATGTCTTTATATTCCTGCACTGTAATAGGAAGTGTTCTAAAGTTTCCTGCAGTCCAGTGTTACATGTGTGCATGCTGTTTCCCGAGGGTGTGTCTGTTCCTGTAGTTTATTTTAGTTTCAGTTTTATTGCTTCTGCATTTTATCAAAGTTGTAGTGGATTCATCTTTTATCATAAAAGTCTTTTTCTTTTATGTGTGTTTTGTTGTTCTGTAAAGTCTAAGTGTCTTTTTTTCAAGTAGTTCTGCTTTCCATTTTTTTGGTATCATGCTTTTTAATTTGTCAGTTTTTCGTTGTTGTGTACTATCCCAAATTTTGGTTTATTTTGGGTATTATGCTCTTTTAAAAAACTTTTGGGACTGTTTCACTTGCTCTTGCTGCTAAGATGAGTGTCAAGTCATGTTTAGGGCCCCTGATTAAACTTTGTGCTAAAAATAAGGCCATCATCTGCATAAAACAAGGCAGGGATAAAGCAATCTCATCTTTAAATCCAATATTTGTTTGGTTCAGGTGTAGGATGATGTTTATATGTTATCATTAAGAACAGTGATTTTGAACCATTGCAACTTTGCCTATTCGCTGGTGACATCCAGTTTGTTATGATCTTATTGTTTAGTTTACAGGATGGTCTTGTCTTTTAGGTATATGTCATTATGACGTCAATAATGTGTGGATTTATCCTGAACTTTTTAGGCATTCAATTAGGGGCTTTCTTTTCACACTGTCAAAGGCTTTCTTGAAATCTATAGCGATGGTTATTAATGGTCTCTTCATCTTGAAAGCCCTTCGATGCAGTTTTTTAAAAGAAACAGGTTGTCTTCGATGCGTCTTTCTTGGTAAATCCAGCTGTAGATCATTATCTTGTTGGTTTTTTGTGCATGTGATTGTCTATTTTGCTTCTCAGTATGGCCATAAACAATTTGTGGGAAAGAGTTGAGCTGGGCGATGTGTCGTAGAACGTAGATCACTACTGTAGGTTTGTTCTTTTTGTCTATAATTATGGTTTTTGATAATTTCCATTTTTGAAGTACAGTTCCACTTGTTAATATGTTGTTGAAACATTTTTTGATGGTGTTTGTAAATATTTTACTGTCTGCGGGATGTATCGGATGTCAGAATCAGAGACCCGCGGATGTGGATGTGTATGTTTATGTCATACTTACATATTTTGCGGATGCAGATGTGAATATCAGTTTCTAAAAAAAGCGAATGTGGATGCAGATGCAGATGTCAGTTATGACATCCTCACGGAGGGAGTAGGTAGGTTTAAGTTCTTACGGCTATTAACCGGGGTAGAACAAGAAGTACAATAACTAGTAGAACAATAACTGTATTTCTGCATCAATATCAATATTTACATTGGGTTATGTAAAACATGACCTGCTTAACTCTGGAAAGTCACCTCATCAGCAGGAGACAGATATGCTAGGCAGTCGAAATCCCCCATCTTGCGGCTGCAAGAAACAGACTCTGCGGGCTGCTCCGAGGTTGACAAAAGGCAGTCTTAATTTGTGATATCGGATTGCTGCGAAAAAAAAAGTTGCCAAAAAAGTGCCCGCGTAAAACGGATAGGCCTATACTGTATTTCAATATTTCATTTCATTAACAGTCCGTCACAAGACAAATACTTTTATGTTTTTATATCCGATTAATACAGTGTTCTTCAAACTTTTTCATCGCGACCCAGTTTGATTTTATGCTTTACATTCACAAACCCTATTAACGTCTGTTGATGCTTTCTCTCCGATGCTATTTTTTTTAAAATTTGCATACATACATACATACATATGCATAAAAATGTGCATACATGGATCTATGGATTCAAATTAATTGCACTTGTTTGAGTGTGTCAATGTAAATTTAATCTATTAAAAGAAATAAAAAAATTATAGAAGTTCTGTGAAATTGAAGCTGCAAGGGGAGAAAAATAGTATTGATTAATTGGGGAGTGAAGTTTATGCGTCATACACCTATCCTTCTCCCATCGGCATATATATATAATATATATATATATATATATATATATATATATATATATATTATAATAATTATATATATAATAAAATATATATATATATATAAAATTTATATTTTAAAATATATATATATATATTAATATATATATATATTATATTAGTTCTCTCTCTCTCTCTCTCTCTCTCTCTCTCTTCTCTCTCTCTCTCTCTCTCCTCTCTTCTCTCTCTCTCTTTTCTCTCTCTCTCTCTCTCTTCTCTCTCTCTCTCTCTCTCCCCTCTCTCTCTCTCTCTATATATATATATATATATATAATATATATATAAAATATATATATTTCCTCTCTCTATCTATCTCTCTCTTATTAATGCATTTCACATATTTTTTATAAAATTTATAATTATATAAATGCACTTTGAAAAAACCAGGATAATACAGCTGTATGCATATAATTCTTATTAATCCAAATTAAAACTAAGCATATGTTGCAGGTGTGTGAGCTGCATTTCACAGAGGACGACTTTAGGCGGGAGGCCTCGGCAACAGATGCAAAACAGGGATAAGAGTGACTGGGCCACTGAAGAAAACCCGGGCTGCATCCTGAGGCTCTTCCAAGTATTTGCCAACTGCCCTACATACTTATCAAACACAAACACTCAAGACCAACACCTGACTCGAGGAAAGAAATAAAAGAAGATATAGCAATAAGAAAAGCTTTTCTGGAGAGTGTTTCTGATGAAGACCAGCATAGGAGAGAGAGGAAAATTTCATAATGTGATGAAAAGGAGCAAAAAACCAAATTCATAGATGAAACTTACTGGACTGTAATTAGAAAACATGATTCTCTTTAATTGTCGAGTAGTAGAGGTCACCCATACCCAATATAGTTCTCTGTGGTTGTTAAGCCCAACCTGTGCAGCCAAGTGTTATTGAAAGATGCAGAAGTGATTTAAAATTTTGGAAAATATAAGATTTCCCTTTCCACTATAGATGACACAAACAATCTTGATGAATTTTTGCAAAAAGTAAAAACGTTTGATCCAGAAAACCCTGCAGGTAAAATTTATGCAGTTTCAACCACCTTTAAAACAGGTAGTTCTCTCTTTGCTAACTATTATAAAGGATGAATCTTTTCAGCATCCAGCCCTCTGAAGTTTGTATGGGACTCTATACTTGAGACCTGAAGAAGTTACATTATTCAGCAGAATTTTCATATTTCATTTTCTTTTATACAACTGTCTCCTCAAGGCTACGACTTCAGAGAAAAGAATTTTTTATTATACCAGGATACTGCACCATTAAAAAAAAATTTGTGTCAATACCTGCAGTCCTGATGCTGAGAGCATGACGATAATTCTTATCGTACATAAGAAACAAATTCAAATTACTGCATGTAGCAGACAAAACAGTACTATTAATGGTAGATGGGAAAATTCACTAAAGCCATATTTTGACTATAAAGGTGGGAATGTTGTTTGGGCCAGCATCAACAGTTTTTCAGCTGCAAAATAGTGCTTTTTTATTCATAATTATATTTAAAATTCGTAGTATTGGATCAAAAATTTTAAAGATGTTGCCACATAGTACCAACCAAAATGCATGAAGGCGAACTCTTGCATGAAAATCATTAAAAACGGGTATTTTAGGGTTAGAGGATAAGGCTTCAGTGTTGTTGGTTATTACAGACAACAATGGGTATCAACGGAAAAGCATTATCATATTTTGCCAAGCCTCCCAAGCTGTCAGTTTTATATCTCTCCTGCTCAGAGTAACAGACCTTTGTTCTTTATGTTTGATTCTGTACATGCACTGAAATGTATTAGAAATAACTGGATTGGTCAGAAAGATGCTTTAAAAGACGATGAAGTTCCCCCAATTTTCCTCGATGGAGAGTATTTGGGCTCGACTAAAATCATGCCTGCTCCTTTCAAAACAATTGAGAGACTGTATCATTCAGAAGCAGATTACTTCTAAAACACTCATACAAACTGTCACTGAAAGCAATATTCCCATACCCTTTGAGAAGCAAAATGTCAATTTAGTCCTCAAATTTAATGAGTTTTTGATTCAGGGGTTTTTAAGTACTGGAAAAAAGCTCTTTTTGACATCCTATACTGAGGTTGCTGAATACATCAAAAGTGTTCATACATGATGGACAATCATGAATGTTAAAATCCTTTTTAAAGGGATTCGCCTGAAAAATAATTTTGTACTCCACTCACAAATAATGAAAATGATTTTAAAATTTCAGTATCTGAACAAGTGTTGTGACTGGCTAGAAATGTGGAAAAATAATAAAGACATTTGGGGGGGGATGCTGAGTAAAGAGACTTACAATGCACTAAAACACATAACTCATGCCATGATAGAGTTAACTAATACTGTATATTGAGATAAACATGAAAACATTTTTCCAGGAAAATTACAAACAGATAATCTTTAGGCAAGGTTCGGTCAGTATCGTCAGTAGCTGGCAGTAATATCATATTTCCCTTTAAAAAAGGTATTTGAAGTGAAAAGAAACTCAGGATGATGTCAGGATACAGCTAAATTTACCTATGAATGAACAAACTGTGCCTCTTTAAGTTGTTGATCAAACTAATTGGGAAGATATGGAGACACACGTTTTTAGAGAGAAATAAGGGAAATGTGGATGTTGTAAGGAGTGATGTTGATAAATGTGAATATGTTTAAACCAGTTATTGGTTTATGTACCTGACTACTGCTGCTTTTATTGCATGCAAGAAGATGAAATGCAATTTTTGTAAAGAATTATATCTGTAAAAAAGTGATACATATGTAATCTACCTGAGAGTCATGATACACTGAAGGAATTTCCCCAGGTGGTCTCTTACACCCAAATCCTGCTATAGTTAACATGGTAACTTTCAACTATATCATTATAAATAAAAATGATCAAGGAGGATATAAATTTATACATTTAACAAGCACGAAACACTAGCAAAAAGATGAAAATCTTGCAATCTAGCAGATGATGATGTCTTTGCCTACTGACTTTTGCGAGGGTGGACAAAG
This sequence comes from Chionoecetes opilio, assembly GCA_016584305.1. Taxonomy (NCBI): domain Eukaryota; kingdom Metazoa; phylum Arthropoda; class Malacostraca; order Decapoda; family Majidae; genus Chionoecetes; species Chionoecetes opilio. The sequence goes on along the minus strand of JACEEZ010008821.1, from coordinate 34,279 downwards.
TTCTCTAAAGCTGGGAAAAAATGATTATTTTGGGCATCAACAAACACCTTATTAAATAACTATTGCTCTAAAGGGAAAAAAATATGTTAGCTCAGACTAGAGCAACAGGGGAAAATGCAGGAAAAGAAAAGCTTGAAACTGTTTGTAAGTAAATGCTTTTTTTATACAGATGTGTAAACGTGTTGCAAACTTAAATGTGCCTTAAATTTTTTTGGGGGTGGGGGGAATGTGGGGTTTTAGACAGGGATGGGGGTGTTGGAGTTTGCTCACCTGGTTTACTTACCTAACTCACTCAGGTTTGGTAAATCAGGTGCGTATATATATTTCATCAACCCCATCTCAAACTGAAAGGATTTAACTTTGATGTGTGGGCCCCCTTTTGGGTGGTGTGGTGAGCATTTAACGTGCATGTCATTTTTGGGTTCAAATTATCCTGCATGTAGTAGACAAAACAGTACTATTAATGGTAGAAAAACTCACATAAAGCCCTATTGACAAAAAGTGGGAATGTTGTTGTCCAGTATCAACAGTTTTGCAGCTGCAACTAGGGCTTTGTATTCATGATAAGTAGTATTTGGGTAGAATTTTTAAGTGTTTGCCAAAATACCAACAAAAGCTGAAGGCTGAACACTTGCATGAAATCAAAAAAGGGTGATTTTTAGGGTTAGAGGATATAGGCTTTCAGTGTCTGTTGTGTTATTACAGACAACAATGCTATTTAACGGAAAAGCATTATCATATTTGGCCAAGCCCTCCCAAGCGTAGTTGTATAGTCTTCATCCTGCTCAGGGTAAACAGACCTTGTTCTTTTTGTTTGATTCTGTACATGTACTGAAATGTATTAGAAATAACTGGATTGGTCAGAAAGATGCTGAAAAGACGATGAAGTTCCCCAATTTCCTGATGGAGAGTATTATGATCGACTAAAATCAGCTTGCCCCCCTTTTAAAAAAATTGAGAGGACTGTATCATTCAGAAAGCAGATTTACTTCTAAAACATAATTACAAACTGAGAGCAATATCTCCCACTACCTTTGAGAAGCAAAAATTCAATTTAGTCCTCCAAATTTTGAAGAGTACTTGATTCAGTAAATGCTTTTGTTATACAGATGTGTAGACTTGTGCAACTTAAATTGGGGCCTATATTTTTAGGGGGGTGGGTGGGAATGTGGGGTTTCAGACAGGGAAAGGGGGTTATTGGAGTTAGGTGGGGTATATATATTCATCAAACCCCATCTCAAACTGAAAGGATTAACTTGATGTGGGACATTGTGGCTGGTGTGGTGAGCATTTATAGTTTATGTCATTGAACTATATGTCACTTTGGAGAGTGAATGGATTTATACTTTTATACTTGTACTGCCTTGTAGTACTTTTTTATTTTGAACTAGCTTTTTAGGTTTTTATTTGAAGGAAAATTGAGTAGAGTATGTGTATATGGGAGTTTGTCTTGTTCTAGAATGAGATTTGTAAAATTTTCTTCAATAAAGAAAGGTTTATGTTTTATGGCACTAATTCAAACCTTATAACCTTATATTGGGAAGTTATGATGGTAGGCTGGCTTCCATGGTGCATATTATTTCCCTTGCAACTAATTACTTTTTTTTTAACCTTTGATCCCCAGTGGTTCCTGTAATTGATTTTCTAACTGGAAATAAATATTTTTAAATATCCCAACAAGTGGAATTTCAGAAGGAACGAAGTATCAAAGACACAGAGGCATAATTATAAGTCAATGTATTGAGAACTCATACAGATTCATGTAAGTCCTGGAAACCCTGAAGTGAGCAACTTTAAACCCCTGTAAAAGTTGTAACAAACAAGGTAAGTTCGCGTGATTTGCGAATACACACATCAAGTTTCCTTACGTATTCTACTTCATATTGTACATTATTCTATACATGATATCTTTGATAGTTTATGAAACTAATGGACAAAAAAAGTAAATTTAATTACTTGCGGTGTGTGTACAATTTCATGACTTTCTTCACTACTACTGAAGTCAGAAATCAAGATATTTTAAGGAACTACCGTAGATAACAGTGGGAAATCGCCAAGGGCAAAATTTTTTTCTGTTACAGTCGTTGTGGGGCGTTAATACTTACATTTCTAATCCATGATTTCAGGAAAGTTAGAAGGGGGCTATCTGGAGAGTCTGTGTCATTTTGTGTCTTCATCTGTGTAAAATGGCTATTAATTACTAAATTTCAACAAATTACTAAAATATCTACAAAGTGGCTACCAACAGTAGAGTCGCCATTAGTGTTTATTTACTGAGTGTCGTACCGCAGCCGTCGTCGCCCGAAAAAAAAACGCGTAGTGAAATTTGAAACCGTATATACTTTCAGATACAAAGCATAAAAAAACGCTGGAAACAGGTTTGATTATACAGTCATGATATAAACTACTGTGTATCATCTTCAGTGTCACATAAAAATCAGTAGTAATGCTATAATTCGTAACATATGGCGCCTGGCGACATGACTGCAGGTGGCGACTTTATGTTTTCTACGGTACTCGAACTAACCAAAAAATATAGATGATAATGGCAGGGATTCAGATTAACGAAATAAAACAAGAGCGTGAACTGGAGAAAGTAAACCTGTACGGGGAGCGGAGCGGGTCGAGCGCGCGGGATCCTATGGTGTACGTCACAGGCGATGTACCAGGCCTTATCATCTCGGTGGCCACGATATAAAGGCCTCCTGCACCTAATTTTACCTTAATTATAAAACGGGGCATTCACAAGTATGCATGTTACTCTGGGTTGTTTTGAAAACCCCCTTAATGGTCTGGGAAAAAAAAAGGGGGAATAAGGCAGAGCGGTACAGGGGGAGTGGAATCGCTACTAAACCCAACCGTGGAGCGCAAGGGGTGGAGTGTTTTCAAATGATTTTTGTATGCCGCCCCCCGGTGCAAGGGTCGAAAAAATTTTTTTGCATAGCCCATAGGGGGTTTGATAGGCAAAATTTTATTGGCAGAGAAGTGGTCCGGAGGTTCCCAGGGGTCGTAGGAAAGATTTAAAAGAGGGTAGTAGTTGGGGGCTGGAAAAATTTTGGAAACGGGGCAAGGGAGATAGGGCCGAGCGCGCCAAAAAATAAAACGCTTTTCGTTGCCCGAATACCCACGGATCGGACCCAGCAAAAGCAAATTGTTTTGTGGCATATGGATAGCGGAATTACCAGTTTTGGACCCCCCGAACAAGAGGGTAAAGTGAGCGAAGAGATTGTATAAGAGAAAGGGAATTGGGGGAATCAGTGAAATAGTAAAGGGAAACCCGGATGGGCCCCCAAAAAATATGCTTTTTAAAGGCGAGAGGAGGGCGTCAATTCCGTTGTAAGAACAGGGATTCTGAGGTAGTTGGTTTTAAATGAAGAGGGGGGAAGAGGCAGCAAAGCCAAAACCAGAGTGGGATTTAAAACCCGTCAGTGGACTGGTCTGGGGAATAGTGGAAAGGTGTTAAAGAAAGTAAAAAGCGGAGGCAATAGGAGGAATGGTAGATTTGGGGGAGGTAGTGGGAAGAAGAAAGATATGGGGGGAAGGTAAAAAACCAGGGGGAAAAAATGAACGTAGAAAGGGAGAAGATTAAGAGTAAAAAAGGAGGAGGGGAGAAAGGTGTGCATGCGAACAGGGAAGGGCGGGGGAAAACGGGGGGAGGGGGGTGATCATGTGAGGAAAATTGGGGGGGCTGAATTTAGAAGTGGAAATGATGATGGCACATACCCCGAAGTGAAGCGGGCTCGACGGCGAGAGAGGGCGGGAGGCCCGATCACATAGAGGCTTCAAAAGGGGAGGGGGAAAGGCACTAGAGCCAAAAGGAGGCCCCTGGGTGAACAGGGTCCAGGAGGGTGAGGAGGGAGGAGAGGCGAGGAAAAAAATATGCATCCTATAAAGAGTGGGAGGCACCAGGACAGTGTGGAGAGGGAGGAGGGTCTTGGGGTTTAGCACCCCAAGACACTTTGAGATATTTTTTAGGAGGGGAGGCAAAGAAGGCATTTACCTTTGAGATGGATATGGCCTCCGGTAAGTCGAGAGTCGAAAGTGGGGCCAGGAAGTTTCCAGGGGAGAAATACTTGAGAGGTATGTCATATAGAGAAAGGGGAGGGGGATGTACACGAGAGCGAGAAAAAAAGGAGGGATAAGGTTTTTTTGGGAGAGAAACAAAAGCCAGATTAGTAGCCCAGGAAGAAGCGCGGAAATTGCAGGGACAGCGGGGGGCTGCCAGGGAAGGGCCGGAAGGTAGATGGCTAGGTCACCACTAAAGGGGGACCGGACCCCAGGGGGAAGGGTGAGCGAGCCCTTTTCGCAAGAGGAAAAAGGAAGTGCTGAGGACACTTCCTTGGGGGAAAAATTCATTTTGGGGGAAGGACGAAAAAGGGGGAGGAAATATTTGACTCTAAAGGGCGAACATTGAAAGGATTTGAGAAAGCCCCCCCATGTTACCAGCTATCCAAAAGGGGTTTAGCTGGTGGAGGATAGAGTCGCCGGGCGGTATCATGCTTTCTCTAAATCAAAGAAAACGCAAGGACAATTTCGGCGGCACGTGAGGGACGGGCGTGGTAAGTAGTTTTCCCAGGTGGGCAAAGGGGGTAGCTGTGCCGGGATGTCGGTAGCCAAATGAGAAGGGGAGAAAAAGACTTTGGATTCCGGGAACCCACAAAAGATGGAATGATCATGGTTCCAAAAATTGCATGGGAAAACTATAAACCAATAGGCGGAATCTTGGGGGGGGGGTACCAGTTTTATTGGTTTTGAGGAACGGGAGGAAAAGGGGCTTCGCGCCAGGGGGGGGGGGGGGAATCCCCAAGGGCCCAAAACCCCCGGTAAAGAGGGCTATTAAAAAAGAGGAGAAAACAGTGGGGAGGTGTTGGGGGTTTTTGGGTAGGAATCCCGTCAGGGTTTTCCAGTGTTCGGCAAGAATGAAGAGGGAGGCTAGTTCAGAAGAAAAGAAAGGGGCATTGTAGTATTCCGAAAAGGATAGAGAGAAGGTAAAAGGAATGCTTTTCCTGGCAGCTTTGTTTTAGTGAATGAGGAGAGGGGGTCCACTATAACGAACTGTAAAAGGAGCCTAATCCTCGCTTTTGGAAGGGCTCTGCAAAAATTTGGTTATGTATGGGGGGTTGGGGCAACAGGGGCGGTGTTTCCCGGGACAATTAGGGTTTTTCCCGGCGCCAAAAACTGATGAAATGGGGGGTATTGTGGTGAGGGAGGAGACGTGGGTGCGCCAACTTTTAAATTATGAGAGTTTAATGTCCCTAAGGCGGGCAGGGCTTTTTTTTAAAAAATAAAAGTGGGATTTTACCGGGGTCCGCGTTTGCAGCGGGAGCTGCTCCAAAACGCACGCTTTGGGTCGGGGGGCCTTTGTACAATCCAAACCACCGGAAACGCATTTAGAGGTAAAAGGACGAGAGGTTCGGGGGGAAACTGTAAGGGCGGCATTAGAAAAGAGACGGAAAAAATGGGGAGAATCAGAGATGGAAGAAAAGGGGGAGGATGGAGGGAAGGCGAAAAAGGGGGGCAAAAGTGAGCCGGGCGGCTCTGCGGAAAACCATCGTGGAGATTAGGAAAGGGATATGAGGTAGGAGAAAAGGGGGATAGGAAAAATGGGCGCTAAAAGGGGATTTGGGCGAAGACCGACCAATGCAGGCTAAGCGGAGGGAAGGAGAGCAAAAAAGAGAGGCAAGAAAGAAAAGACTGAGCCTCACATCAAAATGATGGGCGTTAGAACTGGAAAAATGGGTCGGTGGTGGCTAGGAAGGGTTCAAGGGGGCGGCCACGTGGGTTTTTGGTGGGGTCACCCCCAAAGGGAGTGGGGGTAAATTGAAGTCACCTACTATAGCAAAGGGGGTTTAGGGGGGAGAGAAGGGGTGTAAGGGATCAAAGTAATAGGGTGAGAGGAGAGAAAAAGTGGAAAAAAAATAGTAATCCAACGTTGGAAATATACCCTTAAGAGGGTTTCATGGGAGAGTAGTGTTGACTTCAGGGGATATAAACCCTTTTCTGGGGACAAGGTTAGGAGGAAAAATGAAAGGGGGAAGAAAATAAAGTGGTAATTGGGAATTGCAACGGGGGTTTAGAAGGAAAGTTTTTTGGAGGCAGATAACTTGTGGGTTTTTGAGGAAATCAGGAACAAGGTCTTTTTTGTGGGGGCGAAAGCCCCGAATGTCCCTTGGAGAAAAAAGACATTGTGTAGAGGGGAAAAGGGTAAGGGTTGGGGAAAGGTAGCGGAGCAGAGGGGTAGGAGTTCAGGGGGGAAAGGGAAAGGAGTAGGGGGCAGGAGTAGAGGGGTCATAGGGTCGGGGGTTGGGGGGGGATCGGGCGTAGTAGGGGGAAGGGCAGTTAGAGGGTCAGGGGGGGATGGTTTAGGGATGGGGATTGTTGAGACAAAAGGGAGTCGAGGTATAGCCGGAGGGAGGGTAAGGGAAAACCGAAGTGCAGTAGGGCGGGGAGAGGGAAATGAGGTGAGGGAGAGGAAATGGGGACGGAGGGAAGGGAAGAAGGGTGGGGGGGGAGGAAAAAGGGGAAGGAAGGAAGAGGGGGAATGTTGGGGGTCGGAGGAACGGGGTAGGGGGAAGATGGGAGGGGAAAAGGATGTACTCAGCTTTTGATGTGAGATTTAGACAGAAGGGGGGGAAATGAGGGGGGGGTGAAGAGGGGAGAGGGGCATGTCTCGGGGGACAACTCTTCGTCATAGCCTGGTTTAGTGGAGAGTTAGGAAGGGAGACCTGGGGGGCACAGGGGTTTTTTAGAGGAGGAATTAAAAGGGGAGTGTGAGGAGCGAGGGGGGAGAGAGGTAGGGGAGGTCCGGAGGGGAGGAATGGGGAGGGGTTTAGGTTGTCGACAGGGGTAGGCGAGGGGGTGCTTGAGAAAAGGGGGGTGAGGATGAGGGAAAGGGGGGAAAGGGGGGTATCAGGATTTTAGGACGGCAAAAGGGGTTATTTATGGGAGGAAGGGGGCAGCGGAGGCAAAGGAAAAAACATTTGGGAGGAGGTGAACAGGGAAAGAGGGGAGGAGAGGTTGTAGTGGGGGTTCGGAAGAGTGGGGTTTGAAAAAGTGGGGGGACGGGGGTAGGCGAAAAGCCAGGCGGCGAGCTTCTTTGGGGGGTTCTCTCAGAGTTAAGCCCTTTCAAATCTGTGGATGCCACTTTCTGATTCCGAACGGTAGACAGGACAACCTCTGAGAAAACGTTTGGAACCCCCACGTTACACTTTGGGGATAGCAGGGGAATTTAGGAACGGCATGGCCGGTTTTTAACACAAAAAAAGCAGCGGGCAGAGGATCGGCAGTGTTGGCAGGGTGGCCCAAAACGCCAGAAAGTTGGGGATTGGGGAGGGTTAGGGCGGTAAGGTTTAACTGGAAAATGTTCTCCCCCAACAAAAATGTATCAGGGGGGGTTTGGGCCTTTTTAAGGGAACTTTGGCAAAGTTTTTTAGGGGACTTCGGCGGGCCCCGGGGTGGGATGGTGGGGAGCGTAAACTGCAGTGGCACATAATCCTCTTCCAAAAAGGGCGGGAGGGGTTTTGCGCAGTTGGGCCATTTTTAGTCATCGCTGGGCAAGCATGGGGGGTGGAAAACAGTTCCGGACAGGTGTTAAGAGTAAGTCGGGGGTGATGTAGAATGGTTTGCCCTCCAGGTCTTTAAGACGACCGTGTAGCTTGGGCTTAGTGCAACTATCACCAGGCGGGGCCGACGGGGGCGGGTACGGGAAAGTAACCTTTCCGACTTTCGTTGGAGGCATTTGGGGAAAAGAGGGTGCAAGCAGAGTGAGGGAGTGCTGGGGGGCGATGAAGAAATGATCCCATTTGGGGACCAAAAGAGTGCAAGAAGGGTGAGGGTGAGGGAAATTTATGTGCGTGGCGTGAGGAAGAGGCAGTGCGGACTTTAGTTCTCCCGGGGGGAGGAGGGATGTAGGGGCAGGGTAGCGAACAAGGAAAAAGAAATAAAAAAACAAAGTTGGACGAGTTCGTTGGTGTGAGGGTGGATTCTGGACTGGTAGGGGGGTTAGGGCCTAAGGGACTCTTGAGGGTCGGTTGGGGGGAAGGGATATCAGTATTCCCGGGGCGTAGAAATGACGCGAGGTCGGAAAAACCGGGGGGAAATCATAAGGGTCTTTTGGGTAAGGGGCCCGGCCCTGAAGCCTCTATAAAAGTTGGTTTAATCATCAGGGCCATGGAGACCTGGAGTAAAGTGGGGGAAAAAACCCCCGGTCACCCCCCTTCAACCCCCCCATAAAGGGGAAAAGAGCAAAATTAAAAGGGGGTTATCCTTTCCCCGGGGGCCCCCTGAGGTGTTCATGACTGACCCGAAAGCCGGGCCTAATATCCCTTTCACCCACGGCTATCCCCCCTTTAGGAGGAAAGGGGGATAGGAGGGGGGTACAAGAGGAGAATAGGGGGGAAGGGGGGGAAAAAAGGGAGGGGAAAACGGGAAAACGCCAGGCAAAAATTAGTCGGGAACCCGAGGACAGGGGCCCAAACCCAAAGGGGAAAAGAAAAAACCCAGGAGGTCGTCCCCCCGGGCGCCCGGGCCCTAATCTCCGTGCCCGAAGCCCCCCCCCAAATAAACAGGGGGGCCTGGGAAGGGGGGGGGATGGGGGGTTTATTGAACCTGCTTACATAAGCCCGTAAAAGTATATCAAAAAAAAAAAATTTTTAAGTATAAAAAAAATTTTTTAAAATAAAAAAAATATATAAAAGAAACAATAGGTTTAAAAGCAACAAATAAAAGAATATTAAAAACATCATAACTTGTTGAAAAGGGCCCAACCCTCTCAATAAAGGTATGGACCTCGGGCCCCGGGGGAAAAAAACACCCCCTCCCCCAAATGCCAGGGAGGGGACGGTAGGCCCCGTCCCCCCCCTGACACCGGCAAGAATTGCTCCGTAGGTCCCCAAAGACTAGGACACCGACCGCAAGTGCCGCACATTTTGGGGGAAAAAAAGCAACCCATCACAGTAAAGGGGGGGTGGCCCCCCCCCATGGGGAAAATCCATGTGTAAAAAAAGTGTGACCAATACGCCAAATGGGCCCCAAGGCATTTCCCCCATCCCCGGGGGAGGGGACCGCGTAGCCCCAGTCCTCGATACTTTGGCGGATGGTGCGTATTTTTTATTTTGCCTTAATTTTTCCCTTTCGCTCCTCCAAAACTGGTGGGGGGAAATGATTTTTGATTGCCGAGCGTATTGTGTGATTGGCCGGGGCAAAATGTGATAGGCGGGTTTTTCCTGGTTTGCACCCTTTTTCCCAAACATCATTTCCCTCTTTAAACCGGCAACACCCCCCATGTGCCCCGGGGAACCCCCAAAAAAAGCGGAAAACCCGGGCCCCTCGCCCTTAAAAATAAAGCCATTCCAAAGGGCCCTTGACCCGCGGATGGGGAGGGTTAAAATTACATAGTGATTGAAGGCACTACAAGAATCACAAAAAAATTTGAAAAAGAGAAAAAATCCGGAGGGGTAAAAATCCCGTAAAGGGGATATAAAATACCCTTTTTTTTCACCCGTAAAAAAATGAAACATTTGGGGAAGGCTGAGGCCTCTTTTTTTAAAATGGGGAATACGACACCGTATCCAACTCTTTTCGTCTGTTTTTGGAACCTCATTAAAGACAGGGCCCCAAAACCCCCGATGTATGCAAAAAGGGGTCAAAAACTGGGCAAGGCTCAGCCTTACGAGGTTTAAAGACCCTTTTTGAAGCGGAAGGTTTTTTGCGGGAAGGACACTTCGGGGAAAAAGCCTTTGGACCGCTTCGTAGGTCATGGGCAGATCCGCAAAAGCATGGGGGAGGTAGCCCCTCCATAATAGTTTTTCAACCCGGAAAACCAAGGGGTTTTGGTTTAAGTTTCTTCATAAAAGGGTAAATTTTTGCATCCTGAATCAAAAGGGACACAGCACGGCAAGCTATTAAACCCAGGGAGGCTTTGGAGTGGGATCCCAAAACATCTTAACAGGGGGGACTGGCGTTGAAGATCTAATGGGAAAAACACCAGCATCCACCAATAGACTTGGTATGGGAGATGACCTAAAATGCCCCGGTTGCCAGCCCGGGCCCCAGCAGGGTTTTAAGAATCCAACATTCGCGTCGAGGGGGGGGGCCCAGAGGAAAAACCTTCACACCCATATTAAAGCTTCGAAAAGATAAGTGGGGCGATGGAAAAAAAGGAGGAAAGCGCGATCAGCTCCCCACTGGTGTGCAGAGGATTTTCCGTGATCCATGGTTCGAAGACAGCCAGTCTTGAAAGCACAAAAGGTCAGGTACCCAAAGTCAGTCTTTTCTAAAAAATGAGTCCAAAAAAACCGGGCCTTTTCCCCCTACAGGGAAATTCCCCTTCTTCCCGTAAAGATACAGGTCTGGGTCGGGATGAATCCCAGGGGTTCTGGCAAAAAAGGAATCGCTACGTCTTCGCGGGAAAAAACCCGGGAAGCCACGACGCCCGTCCTTCACAAACTTTGTCAATAGCAATTTAAAAAAGTTTTTCCCCTCTGAAATCGACATCCTGGAAGCGGGCAAAAGAGATTATAAATCATCCACGTATAATGTACAAACAATCCCCTCTGGCAGAAACATAAACCCAAACCTTTTGGGGGCCACAGCGAACAGAGTTTACCCCTCAAAAACGCTGCCTTGGGGATCCCACCGGGAAAGCAGGTTTTTCAGAAGAAAATTATTTCCCAAACTGGGACTCGAAGAACCCTTTTTGATTGGGGAAAACCTGGAGGAAACGGGCAAACGACCTTTTAGCCCAAAATGTCTTTACAGAGACTGCAATAACCGTTTTCCCCAAAGCTGTGCCCAAAAACCCTTTTTCCAAGGGGGTTCGAAAAATATGATCACTGGTTTGTTCGAGAAGAAAAGGGCCCCGCAAGGGGATGACTCAAAGGGAAAATAGCCTTCCGTAGTGGATTGATGCTTAGGGAAATCCACACTGGGGAAGGGGAGAAAAAGTTTTTCCTTTCCCAAAGAACCAAAATAAGTCGACTTTTTACCTTTTTTTCCGAACGCTTACAAACACATGAATTTTAGGGATATGGGGGGAAATTCGTCGGTAGTGAGGGGCCCTTTTCCCGGGTTTTGGGGGGAACGGGTCACCACCGCCACCCCCCAAGCTATTTGGGGAAGGGGTTCCTTAAATCCATATTCTTTATAGATGCTCAACAAAAAATTTTCTAGACCCCTCATCTCTTAGATGACAGAGCACGCAATTTTACATCTGGCCCGGGGAAAGTGTTCTGCGCAAACCTTCATGGCTTAAACAAAGCTCACGAAGGTATAAAGAACATTGTAAGATTCCCGCCGCTAGATAAAAAATATATGCCCTCTTTTCCCGGGTCGCAGTCTCTCCCTAGCACTTGGGACGCAAGGTGGGTCTGCGCCATGATAAAAAATGGGAAGAAAAATTCCCTTTGCTATAGTCAAGGGATCTCCCAAAAGGGTCTCCTTTAATCGTTTTTAAGAACTGGGGGGGGAGGGTGGGCAAACTTCCTCTTAAATTTTTCCTACTCTTTCCCAAAAATTTTTGGGAAAACCGGGGGTAGAGCAAGACGAATTTTTAAAGGGTTTTCAAGAGGGGGTAAACGAGCCTCGCCCCCAATTACACGCCCCGGTATGGGCCCTTTTTAAAAAACCCTTGGGGAAAAGGTTTTTTTTTTAGTTTTTCTGAATTTTGGCCGGGGATATGTCTTACCCCCTAAGCACGGGGGGGAGGGGACTCCTCGTTTGCCGTACAGCCCTGATTCCAAACCCAAGGGGGAACGGGCCCGGGGGGGAAAAAGGGCCAAAAGTGGGCGGGGGATTCAGCGGGCTGCTAAATGGATTCGGGACACAAAGTAATCAACGGGCTCATCATTGTCTGAAATTTATCTTATTTTGTTCAAAAACAAAAAACCCTTTTTAAAAAGCCCCCCAGTCTGCACGAGGGGGGGGGGACCATTTTGGGGGGGAACATCGGGAAGGGGAAGCGATGACCCCTGCTTTTAGTAGAAATGGGATAATGGTTACTCCCCAAAAGAAAAAATGGGCCCACCCCCCAGGGAGAAGTCGGGGGCGACGTGTAGCCTGCAGAGGGGATGGGTTAAATGCAGCCAATTTTTCCCCGGTTCTGCAAAGGGGAAATTTTGTAGGTTTCCTGTTTTAATTATTTGGTTTTTGGGCCATCGTTTAAAAAGTTAGAGGGGAATCACCGCGACGATTTTTTTGGGGGAATCCCCCCACGGGAAAATCCCGCCCATTCTGTCCCCGAGGGAAAAAATGGACGGGGAAGCTGGCGGAAAAGATCCTCAAGATCTTGGAGAGGTATGTCGTCATTTGGGAGGTAGTTATATTGAGCAGAAAGTGTAGGTCCTGTGAAAGAGGGGATAGCCCCTGCTAAAAGCCTGCAAGGGTGTTGCAGCGGGATGACAAGAGAAGGGGACATCCCGACGAGGGAAAAGGCCAAAACCCCCCCTAAAAGCCCACCCCTGCTGGGGTGGTGTGTGTAAAGGGATAAAACCTGCCCGGGCAAGACATTTTTCCCTCCCCCTACCTTTGGGTCTTTTGTAAACAGATAACAACTGGTCCAACTCAGTGATGAAAGGGGGCCCCAGTTTTTCCCAGTTTAAACAATCCCCCGAATTTTTCCTTTGGGAGGATTGAAGCCCAATTTATTTTTTGTGTGAATAAAATTTGGCAGTAGTAAAAAAGGGCCTTCGCTTTGTAAAACGTTTGCGGTTTTTTGAAAGTCCAGCATCTTTTTTCTTTTTTGTGAAGAGGGTAAACTACTTTCCCTTTTAACTTTTTCAGATGTTGTTTTTGGCGTTTGTGTAAAATCTGGGTGTAATTGGGTCCTCACACGAGGTCCCCCCAGCAGTGTAGGGTACGTATGTCCCCCCAAAAATGCTAAATTATTGTCAGAAGCTTTACAGTTTTTCTAAAAGCTCCCGTCGAGGGGGTCCTTTTAAAAATTTCCCTATTAGCATGGGTTCAAAATACTTTTTGGGGGTCCATATGTTGTGAAACACCTTCGTCACAGCTTTAAAGTTAGTGTGTTTGCTAGCCACTTTAGTGGTGGTTTGCCCGGGGATTGGGTTAAATTTGGGAAATCATGTCAGTACACTCACAACTATCAGTAGTTTTGCTTTAAATCAATTCCATCCCCTCCTGCTTTACCAATTTGAGATTTTAGGGCCCGGGGGGAAAAGCCACTTACTCTAAGGGCTCAGGGGGTGCTGCGGGGTTTTGTTCTGGAAATTTCCCAGTAGGATGTTTTTTTTTTGGTTTTCCCCTTTTAAAAGGGGGGTCACTGTTTTTTTTTTTCGTGTGCGACATGCCTACACCAGAGGTGGGTGAGGCTCATTAAAGAGAGGAGTTTACAGGAAATCCAAGAAAACGCAGGTTTAAAAGCGAAACTTTTTTCACTTTGGCGGATTGGGGTAAATTTAAAGGGTAAGTGGTGGAGGAAAATCTTTAAAAGGGCTTAATCTTAAAAGGGAGGTCTTAGGGTTTATGCAGCTGGGCCCTCGCGGATGCTAGGGTTCCCCGCTTCCTCCCCCCCCTTGGGTTGTCTTTTTGAAAAAAGTTCTTTCTGGCGCTCCCAAGACCTTTAGAAAATTGGGGGTTGGCCCCAAAAGTAGGATGTCTTTTATAATTTTGTATGTCCCCCCACTGGCGAGAACCCGGGGGTGAGGGAAAGACGGCAGTGTGAAAACGGGAGGGGGTTGACTTTCAATTTAGCTGTTTCATGGGGAATTCCCCAAAGCCCCAAACATCGACCACAGCGAGGGGGGGATTTACAGAATTTCTTGGGCCCTGTCCAAAGGGTGTAGCACGCTTTGAAAATGCATAGGGGGGTCGTTTTAAAAATTTTTTTTCCCTTTGGATTGGGGACCGATTCTTAAGTAATCAGGAGACTTTTCCTTTTAAAGTGGGAAAAAGATATGGTTTTTGTTCCCCCCTTTACCTTTGAAGGGCCTTCTGAACTCTATTCGGGCCATGTTTGTATTTCTTCCTCCGAGGGAATTTATATAGGGTCCCTTAGTTTGTTTGAAATACGCCTTGCTGTAAATTAAAATTTGGATGAGGGGTTTTTTTTTTGGAATTTTTAAAAAAAAGCTTTTCAGAGGTGGGTGACATGTGAAGGAGCCCGAGCCTGATAAGGTCCTTGGGTCGGATCAAAAATCCCCTGCCCCTACTTTTTAAAGGGGGGCTTTCGGGATTTTTCCAATTTCTTTTTTCCAAAAAACGCGCCGCACGGGAAAAATTGCCCCCCCCCTTTTCCCTTTTAATTTGGCCACGTACCAAAAAGGGGTTTGGGCCTTTTGGGCGACCGTTTGGTTTTAGGGTTTGGTTTTAGTGTCCCCCGGGGAAGGGGTTTTTAAAAAATGTGTCCCCAGGGCCTTCGTAAAAATTAAAAAGACGAAAAAGGTTTTGGTCTGTACTGGTTTTTTTACCAAAATTTTCCCTTGTTGTGGGTTCCTCAAAGGGAGCTGTTTTCGCCGTCCGCCGTTTGCAAAAAAGGGGTGTAAAACCTATTCCCGTGGTTTATCCCATCATAGACCATATGGATGCGGGGAACCACACCATAGGCCCTGAAAAAATCAAAGTATTGGGTCTGTAGGACAAAGGGCCGGGACACGTTGGACAGAAGGGAAGGTTTTCCAAAAGTAGAAGTCCCCCCAGGGCCCGGCTTCGTCTCTCCCCCCCCTTCTGCGTTCCCCCGGAGGGGGGACCGCCAACCGGGGAAAATGGGAGGAAGGGGGGACTGCCCCCCTTCGTTTCCACGTCGGGCCTTTGGGAAAAGGGGCCCGGGGGCAATGAAGAGGATCCAGTGGGAGACGTCGAGGACAAACGGACATTCCCGGGGAAAAGGCAGGGGCGGGGGAAAATTTAAATTTATTGAAAGCATAAACGAAATTACTTCCCCCCCTACGCCCCCCCCCCACCACGGAGCCCCGAGGGGAAACTGTCCCGTTGGGGGAAAGGGCCTCCCCCCAAAAAGCCCCAGGGGGGGTTTTGCCGGGGAAGATTAAAGCTTCGGTTGCCTGGTGTCTGGTGGCAGCCGCGGGCCGATGCGGTGCCCCCCAGGCAACCTCCGCTTGGGGCCCTACCCCAAAGCCCGACCGCCGAAATTTAAACCAGCGGGGCCACACTGGACCCCCGTCTTACCCCCCCCCCTTTCCAAAGGAGCGTGTTGCCCACCGAAGGGAAACACAACCCCCCCCCCCGCGGTGGATTTTAACTTTCCCCAAAAGGGGGGGCCCCGCGGGGAAAAATAAAGGGGCGCCACGCCCCTTCAAAAACCATGGGGGGGCGGAGTGTGAATTTAAAAAAAAAAAGGGGGGGTGAAACGTGAGAGGGAAAAGGGAAGGGGGGGTCTCAAACCGGGGCCCAGAAACCCCCCTAAGAAAGGAGAGAAAGGGGGAGGAAGTATAAAGGCGACATCACCGGCAGGCTCCACCTCCCAGGGACGAAGGGGGGGAGGGGGCTTGGTCCACGGGCCGACGGCCCACCGAACCCAAAAATGGCAGGCGGGCCCCCAAAATTTGGGGGCGCCGTTCGACCCCCCTTCAAAACCCCGCCACCCACGACCCAAAGGGGCTCCCCCCAGCGGGGTAACATTGGGGGAAAATATAAAATTTGGTTTCCTGAGATATAAGACCAAATTTTTTTGGAAATTTAGGTCGCTGATTCTAAATATTTCCATCACCTTTCTCCTCAGCTTTGGTTCTGAGACATGATTACCCCTTTAATGTTATGCCCCTACAAAAAAATCGGGCACAGGGTTTGATTTTCTACAAATTATTATTATTTCCTTTTTGATTAATTTAAAAAGGTTTCCTACATGTATTTTATGTATTTAAAGATTAAATTACTTCATAGAATAGAAATAGTGGGAAAAAAAGCATAGAAAGTTATCATTTGGGTAACGTCCTTTACCCCAGACATTTAAAAAAAGCTGCTTTTCAAAGATTTCCCAAACGGTGACTGCCCCAGGGGGTTTCCCCAAAAAATTTTCCCCCTTTTAAAAAAAAAAACCCGCAGTAATCCGCCATTTATATGGGGGTTTTTCCCCGTTTTCCCCCGGTATCTTTTTTCCAAGTTTTTTAAAACTTGGTGGAATCGTTCACCCCCGTTCTGACCCTCAAAAAAACCAGCCTTTAAACTTCCCGTGCTCAGCGTGGAAATGTTCTGCATGTTAAAACAAAGCAGGGCCCCTTTTTTTTTCAGACCCCTTTCAAACTTTTTTTTATTGAAAATATTTTTATGTGAAAGGGTTTATAAAATTTTCTTAAACCCTTTTTCAACCAATGGTTCCCCAAATTTCAATTTTTTTTCTACTACCACCATGTTTTCCCCTCAGAGGGGGCCATTGTTCTTTTTCACCCTTTTTCATCCTTTTTTGATTCTGCTGTTCCAAAAAGACCCGAAATTTTAAAACAAAGGGTCTTAGGTTCCCCCTTTCCCCCTTTTGCTGGGCCCGGGGGGGGGAAAATTTCCCCCATCTTTTAGATCCACCCCAGATTAAACACTTTTTGATAGTGATATAATATCTTTTCCCGTAGAAACCCGGGCGAAATTTTTTTTTTCTGTTCATTCCCTCTTTGATGAGTGGACCAATTTTTGGGAAATTTCAAAAATTTTGGGAATCCATATTTGGTTTTCCATTTGGGAAAAAGCAAACATTTTAAGCTCCGCTTAGAAAATATCTATGAAAAAACCCCCATTTTCGCTTTGGGACCATTTTGATTAAAGCCCATTTTTATCAGCAAAGGGCCCTTTCCCGTTTCAAAAAAAAAAAATCACTTTCAAACCGAGAAGAACGGGATAAAAAATATTTTTCTAATTTCCATAGTAAAGTGAATTTTTGGGTTTCCCGGGGGGCCCCCCTAAGTTTTTTTCTGCTAGTCTAGACGCCCAAAAATTTGCTTATTTCTTTGAGGAAAATTTAGCTCCCCAATGAGGGCCCTTGAGCCCCGGCCCGGATAAAAAATTGTGAACGGGTGGGGGTTCTTTTCAAAATCAAAATGGGGCCCCTTTGCCCCGAACTGTCCCATAACTGAAGTTTAAAAAGATTAATCTTCTTTGGGGGTCTTCCAGATGAATGAAGGATGGACAGGGGTTTTTTCATCTGAGTGTGAAAAAGGTTTGGGTTTTCCGGTCTAGGTCAGGTACGTTCCCCAAATTTCAAACCCATTCGTCCATTAAGCCCTTTTTGTTTAAACCCGAAAGAACTAACAGTTTCATTGGGGTTTTTCTGTTCTTCCAGAAACCCTTTGTATGCCAAAAATTCAGACATTTCCTCTTACCTTAGTCCCCCTGCGGAAAATGCCAACACAAATTTTTTAAAAACAATGTGTGGAAAACCCATGTCTTATCTTGGTTCCCTAGTTTTATTTTGAAATAGCATAAGTATATATGCCCTTTTCACAAAATCAGATATGGATTTTCTCTGTTCCATGAATATGTACTCTCCACAAATGTAGCAAAAATAATCTGGATTATTCAAACAATTTGTTCGTGAGTTAGCCATGTTATCACTTGTAAATGAGAAAAATAAATAAATGTAAGAAAATGGTGGAAGTAGATTTAAGAATAGGCTACTGCTGTAATAGCAAATAGCATGTATAGTACCTTGTAGCCTACTAGTACACCAAGAATGATGCAGATCACATTGCTCGATTTGCAAAAAAATTATAATAACCGTCATTTGGAGGAAGAGCCTACCTCTTTGCATTCTTATGTATTCTGGGAAGGGAAATACAGCCTCCAGCGAACAACAACCTTTCAGTCCCAAAGCCAGGCGCAGACTGATTCAGCGGGAAGAAGAGAGACGTCACCAAGGTGGCAAAAATACTGTACACAGCGTTGCTAATGACCTTACACGGAAACACACGCTGTGACATGCTCATGAGAGGTACATTTATTACCTCATAAGAGGTACATTTAGATAAGTGCATTATTTCAAACATTAGAGCTGCTAGAAAGAAATGAAGGTCATATTCTTATTCAGTGGATTGAATATACCTAGGATCAGGTTTAAAATCTGAGGCACCAACATCTTTTTTATTTGTTCCCCAGTGTAATTATGTGTGTGTGTGTGTGTGTGTGTGTGTGTGTGTGTGTGTGTGTGTGTGTGTGTGTGTGTGTGTGTGGTGTGTGTGTGTGTGTGTGTGTGTGTGTGTGTGTGTGTGTGTGTGTGTGTATGTATTCTGGTAGTGTCTTATAGTTTTTTCTATCTTATTGGGGACACACTGGTGCCATGATCTCAATTATATCTAGAATGACAACTTAAAGCATTATACTGCATGTCCCTCTCACGTTCGCATAATGCAGATACAAGATAACTCATGATTTGAATTTGTCGAACCCTGACTGGGATGTGCGGGTGACAGTGGTGATAGGTGACGGTAGAGAATGGAAGTGAATATTACGGGTCTCAGTGAAACTGAGATGGGAGGGAGAGGGATAAGGAGTGTTTCCGTGCTGGGCCTGGGGGTAGGGGTAATGGTAAGGGTAGCAGCCCGAAGGTAGGACTATGGCCAGTGGCAAAAAGGTCTTATCGTGCTCCCTATAGGGTCCCGCGCGTGGAAATGCCCGACACCTCTGGTTCAAGAACAGCGTCATTTCACCCCCATCGTGGGCCCCATCGGGCAAAATTCGTCGGCGGTAACCCCTACCGACGAGATGATCGATGAGCACCATATATTATTAAATACTTCCATTGAACATGAATAATCAACATATTCAATATGTGACACATTTCTGAGGTAGAATCAACGTGGTACTAAGCCAAAAAGGCAGCTGATTCATAATTTTCAGTTGCCGTGAACTCAAGACAAGTGGATGGATATCCGCGCCACCTATTGACAACGGCGAGCGATATAGGGCGGGCGGGCGGGCGGAGTCCATTCACACCTCAGGACGATACGTTGTCATCTGCCTTACCTGTGTCTGCTGAAGAAAACTGATCAACTACCACGCCTGTGAACGCATCATATGACATCACCAGGGCTCATATGTTTCCTCAACGGATCCTAAACAACACCAATACCCGCTCGGTATTCCTGCTGGGATATAAGTGAAGACTTTATTTATGATTGAATGTACGTGTTACTTTAATGCAGTTACCATTTCGAAATGATAATAAGTAATATGACTAAACATTACTTACTAGAATCATCTAGAAACGCAAATGAATGGTAATCATGCGAGAGAGAGAGAGAGAGAGAGAGAGAGAGAGAGAGAGAGAGAGAGAGAGAGAGAGAGAGAGAGAGAGAGAAGAGAGAGAGAGAAGAGAGAGAGAGAGAGGAGAGAGAGAGAGAGAGAGAGAGAGAGAGAGAGAGAGGAGAGAGAGAGAGAGAGAGAGAGAGAGAGAGAGAGAGAGAGAGAGAGAGGAGGAGAGAGGAGGACGAGGTTCAGCTGAACGGCATCGGGGCGTTGTCATGGTAACTCAAATGACCAACCTCAGAACTTGTGAAATTTTCGTACCGCCTCTTTCTATTGAAAACAGCATGCTAATACAAGTATTAGTTTATTTCTATGTTATAGAAAACAATAATTCATGATAGAAATGACAGGAATGAATTTCTTTATAGTAGTAAATATTATCATTCTATTTATCGCATGGGTTGGTACACCTCGCTCCCGACGTCGGGTCCTCATGCTGATGGGGCAAATTCAGCCGTTCATGAAACTCGTCAATGGAGTATCACGACAGTCGGGCGCCCGACTCACTATCGTGTACTCGATGGAAAACGTCCATTTCTTGCAACTGGGCCTATGTGAGATGTAAGCGGGAACATGATTGTGACGCGTATACAGCCATACAGGAAGCGGACGGCAGGGCCTGGACGGGTTGGAGTTGGTCGTTGAGAGCAATGGGTAGACTTCCCGAAATTTGACAAAATTTTGCATGGTGATGACACTGTTATTCCCTTTCGATTTTCACCTTAAATCCAATAGAAAATCCGTTAACAAATCCGTTGGAGTAAATCCTCCAAAAAATCCGCTTGAAGGTTTGTGATGCGGGGGGGGGGGTCTTCTACTTGCTTTCAGGGGCGGACTGGCCATAGGGACAAACGTGACATTTCCCGTTGGGCCCCTGGGTCGTGTGGGCCGGTCTGAGGGGGAAAAAAAAGGTAATAAAATATAAAAATATAAAAAAGGAAAATGAAAAAATAAATGGAGTGAAAATGAAATATCTGAAGAATAAGGTAAAACACAAAATAATGAGAGAGAGTCACTCAGCTGAAAGAGAAAGAGGTGACGACTGACGAGAGGTCGGAGATATCAACAACTCACGGGTATCGTACGCGTACACTCGTACAGTCGACACGAGTCAACTTTCAGGAATAAGAGTCGTCTAAGTTGTTGTTTTCAGACTTCTTGTATTTCATATACGTTAAAACCCAGTATATGCTATGCTTGTCATTGCACACACTGGGACGATACTTTATTTAAAATGCATTATGGGCATTGATAAGGACTAATATGCTGCGCATTTTTAACAAATAACAATTCCTTGTTGCAACAGTGGTAGGACTGCCGTCTGCCACTGTTGTCACACAGTCATTAGTTATTTATTGTAGTGCCCGTGGCGTGAGAGGTGTGTACTTGGTTGCATGATTTTCGTATTTATTAATATTTTGGTCTATCAATATCTGATAGATCTCCCTAAGATGATGATAAATTGTCAACGAATTGAGGATCAAAGCCGTATTTCAACATTTTAATTTGTGTTATGCTGAGCCTGCAGTACTTTAGCAAAATTGAAGGATATAGATATGAAAAATGTAAAATAGATATAAACTTTCAGGCTCTTATTTCTTATAACTTACTAAAATTGTGACTTGTCTACCATAGATAACACTAAAGTCGCCAGGACAACGTTTCTTTTCGAATTTCAGATGTCTGGTGGCGTTAATACTTACATTTCTACATCCATGATTTCAGGAAAGTTAGAAGGAATTTTTTTATTTCAAAACCCCCTAGCTGCGTTGGCTCTCCCCCCCCCCCTCCCCCGCCTTTCCTCCAAGTGGGCTGGTCAGCACCAAAAATCATGGGCCGAAATTAAGTCCAGTCCGCCCCTGCAAGTTGCTTCTATCTTCTCTTTCTCTTTTACTCTTGCTTGCTGTTGTGATATTCTGAGGGGGATTTTTGAAGGGGCAGTCTTAAGCCCCGTCCACACTGTGCCTCATGCAGAGATACACGAGGCAGGTGGATGTGTTGAATGCCCACCCAAGTGTCCAGACTGTGCCTCACCGCCATGGTGGGGAGGCGACACTCTGTCACAAGTTTGATTGATGTTCATTGCAATTTTGACCACCTATATATTTTCGCATTGAGAGGTGTCATTTACCGTCAGAATTGGAAAAGTGTGCTAATTTCGAGACAGTAAAATAAAAATTCAATGCAAGCAAAATTACAGGAACAAGGAGTTGAATACAAAAAGGTGAGATGAAATTTTTTTATGCACTATTTCGCTTTGGTCTTATTATCTTATTCTTGGTATAGTTTACTGTAATTTATCTATATTCATGACACGCAGTAATGTCTCGTGAAGATGATGATATGTTAAGTCTTCCTAAATATCATCTCATTCATCTGGTAGTTTGATAATACAATGTATTGATGTACATCATGGAGCGCGCGCGAGCGACGTCTTCTCTCAATGGAGCCAAGTGCAGCACTGAGGAGCTCAGCATGCCCAATGCCCATGCAATCGGGCCGACGGGGTTAGCTCAGCACGACGCATGACACTATTGAAAACCTCGATTTTCAACAGCACCACCAACAGAGCGCGCGTCATGGGGCACAGTGTGGACGGGACTTTACTCAAGAGGGGAGAAACAGTGCCCTGTTTGACAGAGACTTGCATGTGGCCGTATTATGGAGCCAGGTAATGCTTCTATGGGGCTAATGCCCGGGCCCGATAGAGGCTTCACATTGCCCTGGGCCACAGTTACCTTTTGAAATCCCGTCAGTATGTCCTTCCAACAGACACTTGACTCAGGCTGATAATCATAATTCGGAAATAAATAATTTCCTTTTTTCCTTGCCCGGCGAGGATCCGAACCTACGCTCTCACCAGATTTGCACGTCAACCACTCGCGCGTTAACGACTAGGGCAACGGGGACATCCCGCTTAGTCTAGCGGTTCCGATGATTTTATCCATTACAGGTTAAGAGATCCGCTAAATCTAGCGGATTATCCGCAAGTTGGCAACACTGAATGCACAACTGAGTGATGCACAACTGATTAAGAAATACCGGGTAGACCAGGTAGACCCGGTATTTCCTAATCAGTTGTGCATCACTCAGCTTACTCAAGACGTCCGTACGTGAGCGAATATTCTCCTTCACTGAGGCTGTTATTGTTTCTCGGCCATGTTGACTGTGGGACCGTATATCATAGCCGCGGGACCGTATATCATAACCGGTGTCGCGTTCCCAGCAGTCTGTGTATTAGGTGCAGTCTACCTTTGTTTACCAACAAATGAAAACGCGAACTGCGCATGCGCGGAGGCGAATATTTACTAACAAGACTTGCTGATCAACTAAGGCATTCGCAGGCGTCCTACGACAACCCGTCTTTGTTTACCAACAAAAGTGTGGGGGGGGGGAGGCGCGAACTCCGCATGCGCGTTGGCGAAAGTTTACTAACAAAGACTTGTTATCAGCAAAAGCATTCGCAGGCGTCCTCCGACAAACATGGCTGGAGATTTACATATAAGATTATGATGCACATGATGTTTATGTTTTGTTTTGAAATTGGCCAAATGCTGTATGACCTGTATCCTGTAAATTTATTCATGAATCACTGCATAAAGGCCATTTAATGGTCCTTCACTTCACTATTACAAAAACAGAGCGCATTATTCGATTCATTAATGCTTTTCCTATGAAAGAATAAAACAAGATGCCCTCCCCTGCTTGACAATACTTGTCGGACATTCAGGAACACGCAACAAGATGCGTCTACGGTACCGTGTTTAATGCGATCCGGCTTTCTTGATCAACAAGTCTTTGTACTATAGTAAACATTCGCCTCCGCGCATGCGCAGTTCGCATTTTCTTTTGTTGGTAAACAAAGGTGAACTACACCGAATACACAGACTGCTGGGAACACAACACAGGGTCTAGGACTCGCTCGGAAAATGCAACCTTCATCAGTAATAGTGTTTTCTGCAACTATGAATCTTTTTTTTTATATATTTGTGTATAACCTAATTTGTTAAAAAGGTTTTGAATATCTATGTTTACTAGGTCTGAGCTATGTTTGAGCGATGATTTGTTTGCTGATGCATTTCTTTTCTTAATACCTTTTTATGTTCTTTCTTTATTTGTTATTTACTCTTCTGTGTTTATTTATTTATCTGTTTGTGTATATATAATCGCGGCAACGTTTGTGGTGGTGGCTCGTGTGGCAGTGCATAACAATCTATATATATTATATACGAATGTTTCAACTTCCTAACTGCGACCAATATTTTTGCAGCTCCTTTTGTTTTGGAAAGAAGTACAAGAAGAATGAAGTCCTGTAATATTACTGAACGCACGTGTAACTCACCGCAACTATAGAAAACTTCTTTTGTTCCGTCTCTAGTTTTGTGTGTAAATGTGTGTGTGTGTGTGTGTGTGTGTGGTGTGTGTGTGTGTGTGTGTGTGTGTGTGTGTGTGTGTGTGTGTGTGTGTGTGTGTGTGTGTGTGTGTGTGTGTGTGTGTGTGTGTGTGTGTGTGTGTGTGTGTGTGTGTGTGTGTGTGTGTTGTGTGTGTGTGTGTGTGTGTGTGTGTGTGTGTGTGTGTGTGTCAGAGGTGGGCACTTCTGCAAACACTTACGCAAACCGCAACTTCCGCAAATTGCGGAAGTTCGAATTCGTTTGCAGATTGGCGGAAGTGTAAATGTTTGCAGATTTGTGTTTGCGGAAGTACTTCCGCAAACGCAAATATGTCCGCAAAATGCCCAAATTTGAAACACGATTCCTGCGCGGTTACGCGCGCCGTCCAGGAAACGCTGCTTCCCCACCAGGTGACCAGTGAGTCAATCAACGCCATAGTTATCAGCGAGCATTCTCAGAGGAAGTACGCGACCTCCAGCCCTTCTTCCTGCTTTGCTGTGCAAGTAGGGTATTTTTTTTTACATTTTTGGTTGTAATTCATATAAAAATTATCTATGTGATGTAGTATATCATTGAACTATTTAGATTTTACTGTAAACTTTGTTAAGTGCGACCCCGGGGGGAGATGCTCGAAAGAGTTACGGGACCGTAAGTTTACCCTAGGGGGCTTTTACCCGTAGCGCCTCTACGGGTGATGCTCAAACCATTTTCTCCCTTGCTACGGGACTGCGAGGCTAAGGGTGCTCCGGACCACCCTTAACTCCTACGGGAGTGAAATTTGAAGCGACAAGACATCAACAAACAATAAATTTAACAAGTTGTATCTTTTTATTTTATGTTTATTGTGTATTTAGAGCCATTCATGCTTGCCTGTTTGAAATGTGATGTTTTTTTGCATCATTGACTCCATATATATCAATTTAACATAATACCCATACTTTTAATAAATTCATATTAGGGCAAACCTAATATATTAATATATATATCGGTCGACTTCTTGAATCAAAACGTATAGTTCATCATACAAGAAATTTTGGGCCGCTAAAATTGATGCGGTGGTGGTGGTTCAAATGTCTGACGTACACACGCACACACACAAGCAAGGTTTTATAAAGTTATACTATTTTTGCACACAAGTGTCACGTGTGTCAGAGTGAGGTGTTTTTGCCCGGTTCACACTTCACGTTTTTGTTGGACGTAATCTACGTGCGTCTTGTCATCAGTGACTCACAGTACGTCACAGTGACGTCACTTCCTGCCTGTGAAGTTTGAACCAGGCTTAGCGCGACCACCTGCTGGAGCAGTGTTGACGTCACGCCTTGAAAGACGTGGGTCCCACCCCTCACATTATTCGGAGCTCCCAATTCTTTGCCCGGGTCTACGGGGGGCGTGGCGACCAGTGACGTCACTCTGACATCACTGATCGCCACGCCCACGTAGACACGGACAGCAAAACGGTGTAGTGTGAACCCTGCCTTAGCCCCCTAGTGTGTCTTGTCTGACCCAAAGAGCGAACGCGCAGCACGTCCACTATAACAGGTACCGCCGCGGCACCGCGGCCACCGGTACTGCAGGCCTCAGACGGCGCGGGCCAGTGGTCCATAGATGCTAATTTTGGGCACGCGGGATCAAACCTAGGATCAGCGCATCAAGGGATACCCTGGGTACGTCTCGTAGTATTTTAGCGGGAGAATATTACGCTGAAGGCTAATTTTGGCGGGTGTTGAATGTCTTTGGTAACAGTCTGGCGGTGTTTTAGCTAAAATCGGCCCATTTCGGAAATCGGCCGATTTTAGCTCAACACCGGCAAACATAGTTTTAGGTTTAGGTTAAGTTATATTTAAGTTATGTTTAGGGCTGGTTTAGGTTAGGTTAGGTTTTTGATAGGTTTGTGATAAGTTTTGTAGAGTTATTTAGGTTAAATAAGCGTCCCCCGGGGGCGATTTCCGAAATGGGCCGATTCTAGCTCAACAGCGGCATTTGAAGGTCCTTTTAATTTAGTTATCGGGCTCCCTGACAGCTGAGAGCAAGATGATTGACCAGATAAGGCCGCGTTCAGCGAGGCGCTGCTCTTGATTAGTCAGCAGGGAATTTCCCCACCACATATCCTTAGAATATCCCTAATATTCCCCACCCAGAGGCCACCGATCACCGTACGGGAGTGACTGCTCGGTACGAGCATCAACCCAGCCCACCCTTGTAAGGTTATTTTAGCCATACACTCATAAGTTGTCCCTTTCGAGGGATTTTCGAGCATCCCTGCCCCAGGTAAGTAGATACAAGAAACATGATTTGGCGGTGGCGGGCGATTTGTGATATCACACGTTCCTCGACGACTCAGTCATGTCTTCTATTATCATGTGCTCCTACCCGAGATTATGAAATAACACAGGATGCTTAGAAAAGCGACCCAACTATCATCTTCATGACACTTTTCCGCATATAATAAGTACATATTATGAGCAAGGAGAGGGTGGTGAGAGGGAGAGGGCTATAAACCAGTGATACACACACAACGAGAATCACAGAGGTGTGGAAGTGTATATATGCTACGTGTGCTGGTGACAGTGTTTTTTTCTTACAGTGATAATGGCTCTGTTTGTAGAGCTAAATATTACTTGCAAGGAGTGGAATTAGTGCGTAGCTGTGGTGGGACGACAGCCTTCATCCTGCCTTATCGCTAGGCTGTGGTGCGAGTTAACCCCCATCCCTCGTACTGTACGGCGTAAACAATTTTCTGCCGTCTGTTCTGTGCCGCATGATCCCTTTGTGCCGTTCCTTGATTACTATGGCGAAAACAACGCCCTCCACCAGGGGCCGAGGGCTGGTTGCTGCTATGGACGATTTGCTGGATTTCATCTTCAGCATTAAGGAGGAAGAGCTTTGGGTTTAGCCAAGTTGGCCAATTGTCAACAATTGTCAGGGAGTACTAAGTCATTTTTTAAAGTTAAATTGTATCATTATTTTTATTTTTATACATAACGTAGTTTTTCAAATAAAAATGTTTGTGTGCATTCTTGGGGTGAAAGAGAAAGCCTAGGCTCTGTGGGACAAACATAACCAAAGCCAACCACCGCAGCCAACATCAAGAGGGGAGGTGGGCAGGAAGCTGGGGGACCCCAAACGTCACTCGCTGGAACTCCCTCTATGACTCCATGGAGGACTTCAGTGAGGTACTCGATACCAAGCTGGCCCAGATCAACGTGATTGCATGCAAAATGGCTTTCCCACGTTCAACCAGGTGATAAGGACAGTATACTATCAATGAGACCCTAACAGTGATGAAGCCAGGGTGACCGACTCGAAAAAACTCCAAATGGAGAGAGAAGCCTACATGGGAGTTCCTGCTTCCTATTCTATCTATACTCTGGGACAGCCTTCGGGCATTGACGGCTAAAGCTTCAAATATAATCGGCCTTTGTTGGAGTACCTCCTTAAAAAACCCTCATAGTGATAAGAGACCCAAGGGTTTCAAGGCCAGGTCCTCTCCCTCTTTGATGAAAGGACTTTTTGATGGCCACAGCAATCCATCCCTCTTCAAGTTATCTTTTGTCCGCCTTCTTAACCCAAATGAGAAGGTAGATCCCGGGGAAATCAAGACTGTTGTCGAGCCACAGAACAGGCTGTCTTGGACACCTCAGAAGGCAGCAGCCCAGATGAAGACGAAAAGGATGATTTTTTTCAATGTGAGACATATATATTTTATCGTAATCTATTTGCATCTTCAGTTCAGTTGTGACAGTTCATTACTCCAAGTGATTATATTTGCAATCTTGAGCAATCATGCTGATAAATTATTGTAATATTTATGATTCAAGTGCAATAATATATTTTTTTAAATCGATGAACTTTTTATTTCTAAGTAACCAGCTAGCGTATATATTTTTCTGACTCCGATTACTTAAATTCTTTACTTAATATATTTTTTAAAAAATTTTATCTATATTTCCCAAAGGCTTTGATGAGCCCAGGACCAATAGCTACAGAGGGCACCAACTTTACCCGCCTCTCCAAAAAGAGGGGAAAGAGCTTGAGAGTTGATGTTCAGAGAAGCAGAGGAACAAGCTGCTGGAGCTGTTCCCTGCACTTTTTCGTGCGCTGGGTAGATGTGCTTGTTAAGTACAGCACGGCCATACCCAGCTCTGCTGCTGTTGAGAGACTGTTGTCCCACGGGGCGGACATCATGAAGGCCAAGAGAGGAGTTTGACCTCCCATAATTTAGAGAGATTGGTCTTTGTGAAGGGGAACATGGACCTGTTTAATATGGAATCGTCACAGAGGATTCTGAATGAAGGAATCTGAGGTTAAAGGGCCTTGAACCATATCAATGAAATTAAATTTGGAGTGTAGTGTACTTATACTTATTATTACTCCTTAGTATGCACTTAAGTTGATATATTTAGTGAGGGTCAAAATGAGGGGGAAGGTAAAAATATAATATACTATAGCAGTAGCCGTGTATCTGTCTGTCTCTTTGGGTAGCCGAAATGTATATTCAATTTTGAAGAGAGTAGTCTAAAAATTCGCCCAAAAAAATCGTAGGTGGTAAGGGCTTGGTCCCCATGTCGATTGAATCATTTGAAGGGGGGTTTTGGGCTAAAAACAATCCCCTGTTTGAGCAGCAGCTGTAAGCTATCTAAACTGCCAGCGTTCAATTTCTCGAAATTATATTCGACTCGCGACCCCAGCACCCCAAACCCCTTCCTCCACTACTGCGCTCCTCTGTACTGCTAGCGGCCGGCAGGACAGCCGTGTTTGCGTTAATATTTGCTTCTGACGGTGTAATTGAAAATATGCAACATTTACTCATATATTATACTTATATATCTAATATACTATAGCAGTTAGTCGTGTGTCTGTCTGTCTGTTTTGGGTAGCCGACAAGATTGAGATGCCGGGTCTGCCGCAGCACATTACACTGAAAAACTGGTGTACCGGTGATGGTGTTGCGCAACATCTGCCTACCCGGTATCGTCACGGTATATCTGTGTCGTACGTTTGGGATCAGTACAAAAAGTGCTGCAGCTGCAGGACTGAGCCGAGGCGCCGACTTCTACCTGCCTCGAGTACACCATCATCACGCGGGCACCGTCTGGCACTGGACTCCGCATGCGGCGTCTGCAATTTCCCATCCGTGTTGCATTTGCCCTGAGGATCAACAAGTGCCAGGGCCAGACTAAGAGCTACGTGGGAGTCTACTTGCCTACACCCGTGTTCACGCACGGCCAACTCTACGTCAGCCTGTCAAGGGTTGGCTGTGCTGATTGCGTCAAAGTGTTAGCGCCCCGTGGAATCACACGGAACGTGGTTTACCTCGTGGCACTTTGACCATGACCCAACGACAGCAAAAAACACGATTGAAGTTTGCACTCACATGTTGTCTAATATATACTACTACTACAAACATAAAACATGGGTCCGAAGGGCCCACAATCACTTGTTCTCATCTATGTCAAAACTTTCGCCTTCCCGCCCGCAACATCTCCTTCAAGGTTCCACAACATGTATTGGGTGCCTGCCGCAAACTCTGAATTGATCCCGCTGATCATCGCGATTATATTTCCCGGTCCAGCACTTCCTATAAGGCGGATGCGCAGACTTGTAACTTTGTACTTGAATTTGATCCATCTATAAAGACAACCACTTCTGTTCCACCACCACCTCACCAAAAACATGCTTCTCCACATTCTTAGGCAACATATCCATGCCCATATGATATATCCATATACCCCAAAATGAAGACTAATATAAGTACATAATAAAACATATATAATATATAATATATATATATATATATATTATATATATTAATATATATATATATATAATATATATATATATATATATATATATATATATATATTAGATCGATTAATGCCGCAATGCTGAAAATCTTCAGGTGCCCCCATCAACTTGAATTCGAAAATAAGTCAAAAAATTTCTATCAATATTTTTTTGTATAACAATTTCAAAATAGTTTTTCAGACACCGCCTAGTGTTTATTATGAAGAAAAAGAGCTCTACATATCAAATTTCAACAACCAGAACGCCAAATTCCCACACATCTCTAGTTGCCGTCCGACCGCGTGAAAATTATCAAAAATTGGCGAAAATCCATAAATATATATTAATAATTCACACTGAAAATTAATTATTGTGATAAGGTATATTACTTCTTGTCGTAAAAAATGGTTTTCAAACGGTCAAAAAATCACTAACAGCACCCATAAGTCGATGACATCATGGTTGTAAAGAAAATTTATGAGGGACGAAGCTCCTGCCTGCCTATTAATTTCTTGCAACGAACCTTCATTCCTGTCTGGATGCTGTACCGAGAGACGTGTTGTCGCATGGAAAAAACTTGCAAGGAAAGCACCGCCAAGACTAAACCAATTCGCGTGTAACAAGAAGAGGGCCACGTGCCCGATTTTCGCGAGCACCCTCTAAGTTGATGGACAACAGCTACCCACTTATACGTAACGTCTCAAATGTTATATTGATGAAAGGCAAATATTGAAAGTGAGAGTCCAAAAAGACCCTACACAGTATGTGAGATGCTCCCACTGTTGCTTCGAAACTTCAGGTTTTGTATACCAAAAGCATCGATTCCAAACTGTCTCATAAAAGGATTGTTGCTATGATTAAAAACTACCACAAAAATACCGTGGATCATGAAAGCTATGTATCAAAAAAGGTTCAACCGCGTATAAACAAAATCCGTCTGTTTAAAAAAAAAACAAAACCAAAAAAAAAAAAAAACAAATGCTGATAAGCTCCCAGCAAAACATTGTCATTACGGGCCGGCATCAAATCAGTGTCGGTAAATCACAAACGACATATTGGCATTGAGGTCGCAAAACGTAATGAAGTATCGGCCTGGATGCGGACCTACAACTTGTGCGTTATGTTTGCACCCGGGCCTGTGTCGGTTACATTACGTTTCGTGTCAGATCTGTGTCGGCCAATCCGTAAACCAAAATATTGCCACTACTGAGCCACAAACGGGCCGCCATAGCATCTAATCGTGCCATAAGGCGGGCCAACACAGCAAACTGTACGTGCCACAAGCAGGCTGATTTAGCATCCAACATAGTTCCATAAGAGGCCTACACAGCAACTGAATCGTGCCACAAGCAGGCCGATTTAGCATCCCAAATAGTGCCATAAGAGGCCTATACAGCAAACTGAATCGTGCCACAAGCAGGCCGATTTTAGCATCCAAATAGTGCCACAAGCAGGCGACTTAGCATTTGAATTACTGCCACAAGCAGGCCGGACTTAGCATTTGAATAGTGCCACAAAAGTGGGCCAATATAGCAGCTGAATAGTGCCACAAGCAGGCCGACAAAGCAGTGAATCGTTTTACCGTTCCTAATGCCGATGTGCACGGCCGATTAGCATACCCCGCCCGGATAGCTACCCTGCCACGACTACGCACGTACGGCAGAGGACGTTCACACCAGGAAAACATGGCCACCCTCCGGACCAGAACATTATCGAGATTCGCTTATTTAACCTAAATATAATTATGTCTACAAAACTTAACTCCAAACCTTATCCAAAATTTAACCAAACCTAAATCAAACCTTAACTTAACCAAATTTAAACATTTATTTTTATATGATAATAGAAAGGTATATTAGGTTACTAAGTTTGATTAGGTTAGTTAATGCTTGGTTTAGATTGATTTAGGTTTGGTTAGGTTTAAGATCGGTTGGGTTAAAAGTTATTTGTAGACTTATTAGGTTAATAAAGCGAATCTGATGATAATGTTCTGGTATCCTGGAGACGTGGCCAATGTTTTCCTGTGGGAGGTTATCTGCAGGTATGTGCGTAGTCGTGGCGGGAGCTCTCCGGGCAGGGCAGCTAGTCGTGCGCGCTACACAGCCCCACTTTTAATGAACACAGGTTTGGAATGGAATAACCTGTTGCCATGGATGAATGGGTTCTCAACTCTTACAGGATGAGCAGAAAGGCCAATATAGTGCAACAAGAATAAAAATTATCAACTCTTACTTCAAAATCATGCCATAATCATCAGTTTTCGGCTGGAGTATATCAGTCTTGCCTGTGGTTGAGGCAGTCTGGCACTGGCAGTCAGCAATTCATTCACAATGTTGTTGCCCTAAACACCATCAGGCTGCTAACAAGGAATAAATACTGTAAATGAAAAACAATAATGATGTATATAATATAATTTTCATATGAATATAAATCACTGATGTTAAAAAAGTGGAAAAAAAGTCCAGACAAATGTGGGAAAATTTCTATTAATGAAACAGACATATAACGAAATAATAAACAAAATACATGAATGAATTAAATAAATAATTAAATAGATAAATAAATTACAGATATACTAACTATTATATTATAATATAATATATAGTATATATATATATATATATATATATTATATATCTATATATAATATATATTAATGGGACGAGGCAGGTAGCGGAGTAGTTAGCGTCTCGACTGGCGTTTTCGGTGACCCGAGTTCGATCCCCGAAGAAACCCAAAACCTTTCGCATATATATGAGTATGTGCCTAAGAAACACCCACATGCTGCCCACAACTCTACCTTCGCTGCGAGGTGATCGAGCGGGACACAGGGTGGGCAGCATGAGCCTCTACTCACAGTCGTCACTATAAGAATTCTGCCTGCCCACCACGGCAAGGACCAACAATCAACAGCCCTCAAGTGCACCTCCAGAGCCTAACCATCGAGCCATGGGTCACCACTGCCTACAGGGCGCTATAGGGCACGATGTAAAAAAAAATATATACTTATATATATATATATATATATATTATATATAATATAGATATATATATGATATATATAGCATATATATATATATATATATATATTTAATATTATATATATATATAAAATATATATAGTATACAGATATATATATATATATATATTATATATATATATATATTATATATATATATATATCTATATATATATATATATAAATATAATATATATACAATATATATATATATATATATATATAATATATATATATATATATAATATATATATTAATATATGTCAATTTTACCCATAAACGTTATAGTTATAACAGGAAGACTCTTATGGCTCTTTATGGGAGCTTGTCATACTGCTCCGCACTTATTCATGACTATGACGATATGTGACAAGTCATGAATATGAGATGCTGCAAATCTAAATGATGAACTCCGAGAATAAAAATTGGATAAAAGTATCAACGATCGTCTAACTTCATAAAGACATTATGGGTGGGAAAATCTGATGTTAAACAAGAAGGAAGAAGGAAAATCTTGCCTGAAAGTCTATCAATCTCTGTAAATTTAGGTTAGGTTAGGTTAAGGAAACAAGATAACCGAAATGTATCAGGAAAATTATCAGGGTTACCCTAAAAACAATTAAAACATATACGACCAGAGGGTTAAGTCTCAAACCCATAGCAAATCGTTAATAATAGAATTCCCACCATCTGCAGATGTGCAGGGCCAAGTATGGTGTACAGGTCGCTACAGCAGGACTGGTGTCCTCTCTGTGTCCATTTTTTTAAAAAAAAGATTACACACCTTGGGATAAAGGGCCATATGTGCCATGCTCCACATGTTGGTGCCGTCTCACCACCAAAAGGCTTTGATCACAATGCTCTTCAAAAAAGAAAACTACGATTAGATTTTCATGATCCTATGCACTGTTATAGTTTACAATAACTCTGCAGATATCTTATTTGTCATCGGCCAATAATCTTCACAAAGAAGATTGTCAACCTGCAATCACCTCAATTTACACTGACAATACAATAGAGACTACCAATCAGTGGCGTACCGAGGGGGGAGGCATGCGGCCCATTGGCCCCCTCCCCCCATTTACAAAGAAAAAAATATAAACCAATAAAATATATAGATAGCACCAATATATATATATTAATATATATATATATATAATATTTATATATATATATATATATATATATAGATATATATATATATATATATATATAGATATATATATATATATATAGAGCAACTATATATATTATAAATATATATATATATATATATATATATATATATAATATATATATATATATATATATATATATATATGTATAATATATAATATATATATATAAATAAGATAGATAGAGAGATAGATAGATAGATAGATAGATAGATAGATAGATTAGATAGATATAGATAAACAAAGTAGGACACTTTATTTAAACAAAATATATTATTTGTTTCTTTTGGGGGTGATGTCTAGGTTTTGATTTTTTCTTCGATTTTCATACTTTTTTTATTTATTTTTTATTTTTTATTTATTATTAATATTTTTTTGTTTTTCATATTTTTTGAATTATATATATATATATAATATATATATATATATATAATATATCTATATCTATATCATAATCTATAATATAATATATATATATATATATATATTAATATAGATATATATATATATATATATATATATATATTATATATATATAATATATATATATTATATATATTACATCATATATATATATATATATAATATAATATATATAAATCCTATATATAATATATATATATATATATAATGTATTAATTAAAAAAATATGAAAACAAAAAAATATAAAAATATAAATAAAAAATATAAAAATAAATAAAAAAAAAGT
>JACEEZ010008820.1:67500-75000 GCA_016584305.1 Chionoecetes opilio | reverse complement strand
CTCCGTCTTTGCTGTGAGTAAATTCCTAGTATTTTGAGGCGGTCCCAGTAGTTAAGGTCATGTAGTCCTCTTATGTGCTTGGTAAATGACCTCTAAACCCAGCCTCAAGTCTCTGGATGTCAGCTTTCTTGTGAGGGGACCACAACTGGCTACAGTAATCCAGTAAGGGCTGTACCAGGGCTTTCCAGAGGGTTAGCATAACCTCAGGCTCCCTGGAGGCAAAAGTTCTCATAACCCAGCCCGCCATCCCCCCTTGCCTTCCTGACGTGTCTCCGTGATGTGGTGTGAGAAGGAAGCCATCAGCACTAAGGTAAACTCCAAGGCACTTGACATGAGGTTTTGGGGTGATGTGACTTCCTCCCTCTGTGTGCAGCGTCGTTGTTGTCTTGATTTTTGCAGTCGGGCCCACACCTCAGCATTTCAAATTTTTCTTCATTGAATGTCATATTATTAGTTGTAGCCCAAGAGTACACTTTATTCAGGTCCTCTTGCAGGTGCTCCACTTCTTGCACATTACTGATGGGGCGACTGATACTTGTGTCGTCAGCAAAGGAGGACAGGACTGAGTCACTTACTTCCTCTTCCAATATCTCTCATATGTATCAGGAAGAGGAGGGGAACCCAACACTGAACCCTGAGGCACCCCGCTCATAACGGTGTCTTCTTTTGAGCTTTGACCGTCCACTACTACTGATTGGACTCTCTCTGTAAGGAAATCGTGGAGCCAAATTCCTAACTTGCTTCTTAACCCCAGAGCCTTGATTTTATGGAGAAGGATGCCGTGATCAACCTTGTCGAAGGCTTTAGCAAAGTCGAGAAACACGACATCCACATTATTTCCCGCTGCCAGGGTCTCTAGGAACCAGTTGTAGTGAGCCAGGAGTTTTGAGAGACAAGGATCTCCCTTTCCTGAAGCCATTGTTGATTTTCCATGTGAAGTTCTTGCCTTTCCATATGAGTAGTAATTTTGTCCCTCACACATTTTTCAAAAACTTTGATGAGGTGTAAAGTGAGAGCAACAGGTCTGTAGTTCTTGGCCAGACTCTTGTCCCTCCCTTGTATGTCGGGCTCACAGTGGCTCTCTTCATCAAGGCTGGTTACTGTGCCTGCATCCATAGAGCACCTCCATAATTTGCGGATCGGATAAGCCAGGGCCTCACTGCACTTAAGGAGCAGAATGGCAGATACTACTCGTCGGTCCAGCAGCTGAATTTGGTCTCAGCTCCTTAATGGCTCCTGAATATCCTCAGTGGTCACCTCAATGTCAGTGAGGTGGTACTGGTGGTCTGAGTCCTCAGTGAAGAAAGGTATTTGGGTTTGTGAACTATTGACTGACTTTGCGGGGTGCTGAAGACACTGCTATATTGCTCTGTTAATATTTGGCACGTTTCCTCGGGGTCTCTTGTTATTGTGCCCACACACCTGTACGCAGCGGCCCAATCTGCTCTTAGTCTTGGAAAACTTTTTGCAGTAGCTGAAGAAGTATTTAGGGTTGCGCTTAATGTTGCTTACTGCATGAGTTTCCTCCTCTGTCCTCTGTTTTTCATGGGATTCTTTAATTTTGTGCTCAATTTGAGCTATCTTGGTGTTGATAGTAATCTTTCTTTCGTCATTTAGGGTGTTAGCCATCTTCTTAAAGAGGGCTGCTCTCTTCCTCATTAATAATCTCCTGTCCTTGGGATGTTATGGCGTTGGGTACCTGTTGGGGGCCTCTTTGCGGGGATATGTTTCTCACAGATCTCCAGTACTGTGTTGATCAAGGCTTGGAGCATGGTGTTTGGGTTGTTGCCTTCCATGATCTGGTCCCAGTTGGCCTCACCAAGACTGCACTGCATCTGATGCCACTCGATTGTGTCATCGAAAAATTTATATTTTGCAAAGGGTGTAGGATCTGTTAAGTTTGTTTTTTACTTGTTCCATCTTGGCTTTCCTGTATGTAGTGTTGATGGTGACAAGGCTGTGATCCGAGTAAATTGTTTTCTCCACTCGGTACGTACTTATTGCTTCTTGGTTGTTGGTGAAGAGAAGATCTAAAATGTTGCGTTGCCTGGTAGGCTTTTTTATCTGTTGTGATAGAAAAACCTTTCAGTAACCCCAAGAAGGAGTTTAGCTTGGGCTTGGTCTTCCAGGGTAACCTCCAGAGATAGTGCCATCAGGCCATTGGATCAAAGGAAAGTTGAAATCCCCACACAAGATGATATCTGGCATAGGTGGTTGGTTGATCAGCAATTATTCTGTCAATATTGTCTATTGCCATTTTGAAATTTTCCAAAGTACACTTGAGGTGGGCGGTAGCAATTTATGATGATTAGGTTCATCGACTTAATGTGGATGGCTATTAGTTCAACTTGTCCATTTGAGAAAGAGAGTAGAGGTAATGTTTCCAGGGAGATATATGCCGTACGTATAACATGGCTCCTCCGTGGCTTCTTGTTTCCTATCTGCTCTATATGGTGTGTAGTTTCTGAGGTGAATTTCCTCGTCTTTAACCTCCGCTCCTCAAGTGCGTTTCAGTAAGGGCAATAACCATGGGGTCCTCTTGCAGCGAAAGCTCGCTCAAGAAATGAACTTTGGTCTGGTTTATTTTGGGATAGAGACCTTGGATGTTGCCCATTATGATGGTCTCTAACGGGAGGTTAGGGCACTTAGCCATGGGTGATGCATAGTGGGTGGGGCTTGTGGAGCTTGCTGCGCCCAACTCACACGGTTCTCCTTCAGGAGGTTGTTCAGTAGCATTGCCTGGGATTCCACGACTTTTGCTAGATTGGCCATTCCGCTCTATCCCATTTGCTAGCTCTAAAAATGATGAGTGAGTGGGGAGGCCGTGCCAAGGTTGGGTGTTTGCTGCATCAGGAGCATTGGCTGATGCATGAGTTTCTACCCTAGTGGTGTGGGAGGCTGGCCGGGCTGCTACATTTTTCTTCCTCCTTGTGCCTTGGACGTGAGGGTATGTGCAGGATACCAAGAGACATTCCTGTCTTTTTATAGAGTTCGGGCACATCATGGGATGGAACATGGATTTTTTTTTCCTGCTTAGTTTGCACCCATGTTGTCCTCTGATACCATGTGTCATCAACTTACGGCAGGGTTTTGGGTGCCTAAAGTTGCAGTCTCTACCAGTTGGCCCATACATGCATACACCCATTCTATAGTATCGACATATGGGTGTTGCATGGTTTCCATTACCTTTGTTTGTTGAGGTAGGGAAGCTTTGGGTTTTTTTGGCTGCCTGGTTCGTTGAGGTAGGGAAGTTTTGTTGTTGTGCTGCCTGGATGGTTGGGGTAGAGGGGCTTTGTTGTGCTGCCTGGATGGTTGGGGTAGAGGAGCCTTGTTGAGCTGCCTGGTTGGTTGGGGTAGAGGAGCTTTGTTGGACTGCCTGGCTCTCAGTGTTGTCTTGGGAGGCTACTAGACTGGGCCGCATGTCCTCTGGGGAACTCCATGAATCATGTGGTTCTCTGTCATTAGTGCTCCTCACAGCTTCCTCCCTCTCCGTTTGTTCGTTCTCAGTGACCGTTCGTTCTACATTCCTGTCCTGAGTTGCCTCAATGCTGTCATTTGCAACAGTTGTTTCGGGGTCTTGGGAAACTGTCACCGATTTCAGTAATAATTCTTTTTGTTTGCATTTCTCAATACCTGTTGCCTTAGTGTCATACAAATGCATTACTGTTTGTTCCTTCATTTGTATTCCTCTTCCTCAAACAACGACGACAAATAATAATAATAATAATAATATAATATAATAATATAATTACAATAATATTAATATTAATAATAATAATAATAATAATAATATTGATAATAATAATAATAATAATAATACCATTACTTTTCTTTATATTGATAAGAATGATTTCTTCTTCATTCCCTTTACGCAATAACAAAACCTCCTTAACCTGAATAATAATAATAATGGTAATACTAATCATTACTCGTCCAAGGCTGAATATTCTTGGCTCTTAACACGGCCGCACCACCACCACTGTTATCTATAACAATATAAGCGAAAGTGTGTCTGTGTGTGTGTCTGTGTGTCCGCGATAGGTGCCGTCCCCCGTGGCGGAGTCCCATCATATAGCACAGTTTTGGAACCGGGTCGACCAGGGGAACATTTTAAGCCTACTTATGGGATGATCCAATCACTTTTATTTTATTTTTATTTTTAGTAGCCTATTAGCGAGAATTGTGAAGAAAAAAAAGTGGGTTTGCGAGACTTGAGGAAACCTTGATGTAGTGGTGATGTGTAATGAGTAGTGAATGGGTGAGGTGATGGGTAATGGGTGTGGGGTATGGGGTGAGTGAAATGGGGTGGGGGGAATGGGTGATGGGTGAGGGAATAGGTGGGGGGTGATTGGTAATGGGTGAGTGAATGGGTGGGGGGTGATAGGTAATGTAAGTGTGAGTGAATGGTGTGTGGTGATGGGTAAGGCTTACTTACATACCTTTCTACATCCATGATTTCATGAAGTTAGAAAGGGTCTGATCTGGAGAGTTTGCGTTTGGTGGGCCCAGCCCACCAAACACGAGGGTGGTGACTTCGGCCTCACCCAGGCCCAGGGCTATTGGCCGAAAGCGCCACCATAGCCCTCCGCAGAGCTAGCCAAAAGTCCGCCGTGGAGGGCGACTTTTGCGGCTAGTCTCAATATTACTCCATTAAATCTCTCTTTGTGGTCCTCTGTCCTATCTGCGTCTCTCTCTCTCTCTATCAGCATCATCATCATTTCTCTCACGTGGCGTCATTTTCACTATTTCATAACGCTCACATCACCACCACCACTACTACTAAACAACACCACCCCCACACTGGCATCACTACTACTACCACCACCAACCACCATTGCCATCACTACTACTACCACCACTGCCACCACTACCACTGCCATCACTACTACTACCACCACCACCACTACCACTGCCATTACTACTACCACCACCACCACCACTACCACTGCCATTACTACTACCACAACCACCACCACCACCACCACCACCACCACAGCCATCACAAATACTACCAACCACCACGCCATCACTACTACTACCCCGCCACCACCACACTTGCCATTACTACTACCACCACCACACCACTGCCATTGACTACTACCAACCCCACCACCACCCACAACCACCATCACCACTGCCATCATATATCACTACTACTACCACCACTAACCACCACCACCACACTACCACCATCCACCACTGCCATCACTACTACGAAACTACCACCACCACCACCACTACCTACCACCACCACTGCCATCCTACTACTACCACCCTACCACCACCCCCCCACTACCACCACCACCACCACTACACCCACCACCATCCACTACCACCACCACCCCGCCATCACTACTACTACCCCGCCACCACCACCACCCGCCATTACTACTAACCCCACCACCACCCTGCACATTACTACTACACCAACCACACCACACACCAACCATCACCACTGCCCGCACTCTACTACCTAGCCACTACCACCACCACCACCACTACCACGCACACACTGCCATCACTACTACTACCACCACTACCACCACCACCATCCACACCGTCCCATCACTACCACCACCACCACCACCAACCACCACTCACTCACCATTACCACCACCACCACCCCAACCACCATCACCACAGTCATCACTATTACTACCACTACAACCACCCCACCGCCACCACCACCACTGTCAATCACTCTACCACCACCCCACCGACCCAACCACCCACCACTGTCAATCAGCATACTAACACCACCACCCCCACCACCGAACTGTCATCACTATCTACCACTCACCACCACCACCCACCACTACCACCACCACGCAGGCCGCCCGCCACTGTCATCACTACTACTACACGCACCCACCACCGACCACTATCATCACTAACCTACCACCGATCCACCCCACAACACCACTGTCATCACTACTACTCACCACCACCCCCACCACCACCACTGTCCATCACTACTACCTACTACTACACCACACCACCACCACCACCACCTACTTGTCATCCCCTACTACTGACCACCACCACCAACAAACACCACTGTCATCACTACTACTACCACAACCACCACAACGCACCACCACCCACTTGTCGTCATACACTACCCCCACCACAACCAACCACTATCTCACTTACTACCACCACCACCACCACAACCACCACTGTCATCACTACTACTACCACCAGCACCACCACCACCACCACTGTCATCACTACTACTACTACTACCACCCCACCGGACCACCACCACCACCACCACCACTGTCATCCCTACTACTACCACCACCACACCTACCACCACTGTCATCGTATTTTTCTACTGACGCACCGACCACCACAACCGACTGTCATCACTACTACTACCCCACCCCACCACCACAACCACCACAGCACTGTCGTTTACTACTACTACGCACCACCACCACCACAACCACCACACCACCTGTCGTCACTACTCACTAATACTACCACCACCACGCACCAACACCCACCACAACGCCTACATGATTTCCATCCTATCTCCCGCAGGCCCCGACAGCCCGTGTCGTGCTCCACTTAGTGAAACACAGCGCCGCGTCCCTGGCGCGTGTCCTGCGTCCCGGGGCCGACTGGATGGCTGCGGCAGCACTTTCCTACCACGGTGAGTGCCGGGGCGCGGGCTCGAGGAAGGGAAGGGAGGGTACTAAAGAAGGCGCCGCGGGGGGAGCGGGGTGAAAGCTAAGGATTGCTCAATGGGAAATAAAATGGAGGTAGTAAGGTGGAGGAGTCAATTAGAGGAATAAAAAGGATACAAAGAAATACAAACGAATAACAGACAGCAAAAGTAGTAAAGGAGGAAGCGGAAGGAGAAGAGAGCAATACAAAGGATACAAAGGAAGAGCAAAGGAAGAACAGACAGCACAGCCCTACTGGGCCAAACGAGGCTGTTCTGTGTGACTACTTTCTACCACTATAGTTTCTACGGTTGTTTATAGGTAAAAAAAATGTAAAGTTGAAGGTCTCTCCCCACCCGCACCTTCCCTCCGGCCGAGGCCCGGCAGGAAAAAAAAAAAAAAAAAAAAAAGTGGGGAAAAACATTACAGTATAGAAAAACTGCCATGGAATTTGATAGGAAAGTTTGAAGAGAGGACAGACTTCTAAACTAAAAGCTAACGCTACAAAAAAGAGTTTACGTAGGGCCGAATTAATGAGTTGGGGCAGGTTGATGCTAAGTATTTATCTAGGTTGGTTTCGTAAATCGCCTCAACCGTGGTTACTTATTAACTACTTGTGCTGGAAGAGAGTTCCATATATTAAACAATGCTATTAAAAAGTGTTTCGCGTCATGTCCCGAAAATCGCTTACAAATATCTTGTATCCATTACTACGAGTAAGGCTTTGTCCAATCAATATTCAAATAGTCCAGTTTATGTAACTTTCGAAGCCACTTATCAAAGAGGCAGTACGCTGAGTAAGGGATACAGAGTGTGGTGTGAGGAGGAA
>JACEEZ010008820.1:62500-65000 GCA_016584305.1 Chionoecetes opilio | reverse complement strand
TATGTGTGCGTGTGTGTGCGTTTATGTGTGCGTGTATGTTTGTGTTTGTGCGTTTATGTGTGTGTGTGCGTTTATGTGTGCGTGTATGTTTGTGTTTGTGTGTGTGCGTTTATGTGTGTGTGTGTGCGTTTATGTGTGTGTGTGCGTTTATGTGTGCGTGTATGTTTGTGTTTGTGTGTGTGCGTTTATGTGTGTGTGTGCGTTTATGTGTGCGTGTATGTTTGTGTTTGTGTGTGCGTTTATGTTTTTTTTGTTTTTGTTTTTTTACATGACAAAGAACTGGCCAAGGGCACAACAAAAATGGGTAACACAAAGCCCGCTCAGTTGCCAGTCCCTATAAAGAAGACAGTAAGAAAAGAAAGAAAGAGGGGTGAGGCCAAATTATTTCGGGAGTGTCTTGTTTACTCCTCTTTTGAAAAGATTTAAGTCTAGGAAGTGGAAAAAGTAAAGAAACAGAAGAGAGTTCCAAGATTTACCAGTGAAAGGGATGAAAGAGGTAAAAAGATACTGATTAACTCTTGCAATTAGGAAGATGGCCAGAAATAGGGTTGAGAATGGTAGAAAGTCTTGTGCAGCGAGATCGCGGGAGTGGGGGAGGCATGCCGTTATCAAGTTTCAGATGAGTCAGTGAGCATGAAAATATCGGTAAGAGAAGAGAGCAAGAGAAGCAACATTGCGGCGGTGATTTGAAGATTGAAGACATCGTCAGAGGAGAAGGAGGTTGAATGAGACGAAAAGGCTTTTGACTCAACCCTGTTTAGGAGAGCTGTATGGAGTGGATCCTCCCCAACATGGTGGACATACCCATACCTTGGGGCGATTAAGGCCCCTGTAAGAGAGCATAGCAATTGGGAGGGAGAAAAAAAAGGACGCCAGACGCCACAGCACCCCTAAACTTCTTAGAACTTTTTTTAACAAGAGATGAGATGTGAGATTTCCAGTTCAGATTTTTAGTAAAGGATAGTCCTAGAATGTTTCATTGTAGTAAGAAGGAGACAGTGAGTGTCATTGAAGAAAGTAGTAGTTATCTGGTAGGTTTTTTGTCGAGTAGATAGGTGAGAAATGGGTTTTTGAGGCATGAAACAAAACAAGGTTTGCTTTGCCCCAATCCAGAATTATAAGAAAGATCAGAAGTTAGGCGTTCGGTGGCATCTCTCCGTGAATCACTTAGTTTCCTGTGAGTTGGACGTCTAATAACGACGTTGAAAAATGCAGGGTAGAATCATCAGGTCGTAGGAGTGGATAGGGCTTTGAGTTAGACATCGAAGATCATTAATGAATAATAGAAAGAGAGTGGGTGATAGGACAGAACCCTGGGGAGCACCACTATTGATAGATTTAGAAGAAGAACAATGTCCGTCTACAGTATCTGCAGTAGAAAAGTTTGAAAGGAAACTTAAGGATGAAGGTACAAGCGAGAAGGATAGAAACCGAATATGGTAGTTTGGAAATGAAAGATTTGTGCCAGACTCTATCAAAGTTTTGATAGGTCAAGGGCAACAGCAAAGTTTCACCGAAACCCTAAAGAAGGATACCAAGAAATTTTCAGTTAGAAAAGCTAGGAAATCGCCAGTAGGATCGCCCTTTACGGAAACGGACTTACCGTAATACACATGATAATAGGAGCCGTCCTGTAATATGTGTTTTGATAGTCTTGGCAAAGATATTTTTGGTAACTGTTGGGAAAAGTTATTGAAACACGTGGCGGGCCCGGATTTAGGGCAGGGCACAACGGCTGTGCCCGCGGGGCCCCGCGCTTTTAGGGGCCCCAGCGCATCTGAAATTATCAGAAACAATTGTAATTATTTTAGTCCCCCTCGTCCGCCACCATGGCTTGTCTGAAAATAAAAACATAACTTCATTATAATATGGCCTTGATTAAGAAAATGAACAGCTTTGTCTAACGTTTTATCTAACTCCAATTATTGATATTTTTTTAATGCACCAAACAGCATGTGCAAGACTCTACGTCTCAGCGGAGTCAGCTGGCGTGAGCGTCACATTGGCCAACCTGTTAGGTGCACTGACCCCTTATTTTCTGAAGGTAATTTCTCATTTTTTTAATTTGTTTTTAATGCTACCTTAAGCAATCGGATGCATTTTGATATTTCGCTCATAATATGTGACT
Source organism: Chionoecetes opilio (assembly GCA_016584305.1). Lineage (NCBI taxonomy): Eukaryota > Metazoa > Arthropoda > Malacostraca > Decapoda > Majidae > Chionoecetes > Chionoecetes opilio. Next base: position 62,872 of record JACEEZ010008820.1, on the reverse strand, counting down.
ATCATACGTCACAATAAATAAACTAGGCAAAGAAAAACACTACCGACAAATACGGGACTTGAATTATAAGCACGTTTACATCACTACTATGTACACGTTACGTATCTTTACGCTCTCGTTTTTTTTCAGCCAATAGAGAAGTAGGAATAACTAATAATGGACAAAGTGGCAATTTGTTCACGACTGGCTTGGATTCTTGTACTAATTTTCAATATTATATTCCTACTGTATGACATTAATGAAACATGTAATTAGTAAGGCAGAGTAACTCACAGTGATTATAGGAATATCAATTGGCCCCTAGGGCGCCCTAGGGGCCTCCGTGATATCTAAATCCGCCCTGAACACATGGCATATACGTCCCCGCCGCCG
>JACEEZ010008820.1:47500-57500 GCA_016584305.1 Chionoecetes opilio | reverse complement strand
CACACCCATTCACTCACCCTTACCCATCACCCCCCACCTATTCCCTCACCCATCACCCCCAACCCATCACCCCCCACCCATTCACTCACCCATCACCCACACCCATTACCCATCACCCCACCCATTCACTCACCCATTACCCATCACCCTACATCCTCAAACCATTACCCATCACCCTACACCCTATATACTTTCCTCATTCTCGCAACCCACTTTTTTTTCACAATTATCGCTAATAGGCTGCTAAAAAAAAAAAAAAAAAAAAAGTGAGCGAATCATCTCATAAGTGGGCTTATGACCTTCCCCTGGTCAACCCGGTTCCAAAAATGTGCCATATGAGGTGATTGCGCCACGGGGGGCGGAACCTATACCAGACACACACACACACACACACACACGATAGACAGACCACACTTTCGCTTATATTTACCATTACCCATCACCCCCCACCTATTCCCTCACCCATCACCCATCACCCCCAACCCATCACCCCCACCCATTCACTCACCCATCACCCCACACCCATACCCATCACCCCACCCATTCACTCACCATTTCCCATCACCCTACATCAAGGTTTCCTCAATTCTCGCACCCACTTTTTTTTCTCACAATTATCGCTAATAGCTGCTAAAAAAAGAAGAAAAAGTGATCGAATCATCTCATAAGTGGGTTTAAAAAACCTTCCCCTGGTCAACCTGGTTCCAAAATGTGCCATATGAGGTGATTGCGCCAGGGGGGGGCGGAACCTATACCAGACACACACACACACATACACACAGACAGACAGACAGACAGACACACTTTCGCTTATATTTACCATTACCCATTACCCCTACCTATTCCCTCACCCATCACCCATCACCCCCACCCATTCACTCACCCATCACCCCCACCCATTACCCATCACCCCACCCATTCACTCACCCATTACCCATCACCCTACATCAAGGTTTCCTCAATTCTCGCAACCCCCCTTTTTTTTTTTCACAATTATCGCTAATAGGCTGCTAAAAAAAAAAAAAAAAAAAAGTGATCGAATCATCTCATAAGTGGGCTTATGACCTTCCCCTGGTAAACCCGATTCCAAAATGTGCCATATGAGGTGATTGCGCCACGGGGGCGGAACCTATACCACACACACACACACACACACACACACAGACAGACAGACAGACAGACGGACAGACAGACACACTTTCGCTTATATTATTATAGATATATATATATATATATATTTTATATATATATATATATATATATATATATATATATATATATATATATATATATATACTAGCCGCAAAGCCGCCCTCCGGGCGGACTTTTTGGCTAGCTTCCTGCGGAGGGCTATTGGTGGGCCTTCGGCCCACCACCTGTGTTTGGTGGGCCTTCGGCCCACCAAACATGGACTCTCCAGATAGCCCCTTCTAACTTTCCTGAAATCATGGATGTAGAAATGCATGTATTCCCCCCACCCATTCACTCACCCATTACCCATCACCCCCCACCCATTCACTCACCCATTACCCATCACCCCTCACCCATTCACTCACCCATTACCCATCACCCCCCACCCATTCACTCACCCATTACCCATCACCACACACCCATTCACTCACCCATTACCCATCACCCCCCACCTATTCCCTCACCCATCACCCATCACCCCAAACCCATCACCCCCCACCCATTCACTCACCCATCACCCCACACCCATTACCCCACCCATTCACTCACCCATTACCAATCACCCTACATCAAGGCTTCCTCAATTCTCGCAACCCACTTTTTTTTCACATTCTCGCTAATAGGCTCTAAAAAAGAAAAAAAAAGTGACGATCATCTCATAAATGGGCTATGAACCCCCTGGTCAACCGTTCCAAAAATTGCCATATGAGGGTTTTCGCCACGGGGGGCCCNTGATTTTTTTAGTAGCTATAAGCCAATATTTTAATTTGGTACCATTAGACGATTTTTAGTGACTATAAGCAATATTTTATAGCTATGACCTGTTTAGTATCCTTGTCCACTAACTAATTTGGTATATTACGTGACTTTTCGTAATTTTATGGCTAACAACAGATGATTTTATACAGCAAAGGAAAGATCTGGGCGTGAAGGGGTTAAGAAGACGTGTAGTATTCCCTTCTCCTGGCATCAAATATCAGTCAGTAAGCAGCAAGGGGTCAGGATTTTTTGCCTTGTTAAAAAAAAATAGACTAGTTAAAATTTATTACATATAAAATTTCTTCCTTCCTTCCTTCCTTCCTTCCTTCTCTATAGTTAAAATGAATTACATATAAAATTTCTTCCTTCCTTCCTTCCTTCTCCTTCCTTCTCCTAGTTCTTTCTTCTCTTTCTTATTATAAATCCTATCATATATTTTCCCCTTCCCTCCCATCATTCTTCTTTACCTCTGTCCCCTTCTTCTAAATCAGCTTTATAGTCAAACCACCTCAAGTTAGTCTCGCGGGTGGGGTGGGGAGATATAGTTTAGAATATGTCTCTCCTTCAATCTTTCCTATAAAATTCAATGGCACTTTTTCTATACTGTATGGTGGGTTTTTTGTAAGAGGTGGGTGGGGAGGAGCCTTCAACTTTACTATTCTTTGACCTCTAACACGTAGCAACTCTAGTGGTAGAAAGTCGTCACACAGGCAGCCTCGTTTGAACCAGTTGGGCTGTTGCTGTCTGTTCTTCCTTTGTATATTCCTTTGTATTCCTTTGTATAGTCTTCCTCTTACGTCTGACTCCTCTTCCTCTCTTCCTCTTCCTCTCATTTATCTCATGTTTTTCTTATTCTTTCGTCCTTGTTTGTTTTGTTGTTTTATTTCTTCCTCTTCTTCTTCTTCTTCTTCTTCTTCTTCTTCTTCTTCTTCTTCTTCTTCTTCTTCTTCTTCTTCTTCTTCTTCTACAACACTTCTTCCTCTTCATGTTTCTTATTCTTGTTATTCTTTCATTTGGGTTATCACTTATGCTCTCTCTCTCTCTCTCTCTCTCTCTCTCTTCTCTCTCTCTCTCTCTCTCTCTCTCTCTCCTCTCTCTTCTCCTCCTCTCTCTCTCTCTCTCCTCATCTCTCCTCTTCTCTCTCTCTCTCTCTCTCTCTCTCTCTCTCTCTCTCTCTCTCTCTCTCTCTCATCATATACACTCTTTCATCTCCCTAAAAAAAATTCCCCTTCCCCCCAACAACTTTAAGTCACCTGATAGAACTGAATCCCCCCTCCCCCCATTTCCCTACCCCCAACACCCCTCCCCCTTCCCCTCCCCCCAACCCCCCTACCTCCAACCCCCCTCCCCCCTTCCCCTACCCCCCCTACCAGCACACGTGGGAGGCTTGTGGTTAGCATTGTGGTGACGTTGTGGTGGGGGGGGAGGGGGGAGGGGGCTGATTGGGGGGGGAAGATTGAATATCGGTGGTTTGTGTGGTGGGGAGGAAGGTATGGGTAGGGTGGGGGGGGGGGGGGGGTGAGGGCACGTGACATGACCTGGCTATTGTGGTCAGGTCAGGAACTTAAGACGAGTAGAGGTCATTGGAGATGGTTGGGGAAGATGGGGGATGTGAGGGAGGGGAGGAATGGGGAAGGAAGGTAAATTTTGAGATGGTTGGGGAAGGGAGGGGAGATGAGAGGAAGGGGAGGAATGGGGAGGAAGGTAAATTTTGAGATGGTTGGGGAAGAGGGGGATGGGAGGAAGGGGAGGGATGGGGAGGAAGGGGATTTGAGATGGTTGGGGAAGGGAGGGGGGGATGAGAGGGAGGGGAGGAATGGGAAGGAAGGTAAATTTTGAGATGGTTGGGGAAGGGAGGGAGATGAGAGGGAGGGGAGGAATGATGGGGAGGAAGGTAGATTTTGAGATGGTTGGGGAAGGGAGGGAGGATGGGGAGGAAGGGGAAGAATGGGGAAGGAAGGAGGTAAATTTTGAGATGGTTGGGGAAGGATGGGGAGGAAGGTAAATTTAGGAGGGGAATATGGGGGTGGGGAAGGGGAGGAATGGGGAAGGAAGGTAAATTTTGAGATGGTTGGGGAAGATGGGGATGAGAGGAAGGAGAGGAATGGTGGGAAGGTAAATTTTGAGATGGTTGGGGAAGGGAGGGGGGATGAGAGGAAGGGGAGGGGTGGGGAGGAAGGGGAAGGGTGGGGAGGAAGGGTACAAAGTTAGAAAAAAAATGGGGAGCGTACATTTTTTGGGTCGTCCGAAATTTTTTATTCTAAGTGACGTGAATTACTACTAAAATATTGTTTTAACGTCATCAAAGTTTGTCAATGGTGTAGGGAATATTTTCGAGCCATCTTATTTTTCATCCTACTCTTGTTGCTATTATTATTATTGTTATTATTATTATTGTTATTGTTGTTATTATTATTATTATTATTATTATTATTATTATTATTATTATTATTATTTTTATTATTATTATTATTATTGTTATTGTTATTATTATTGTTATTATTATTATTGTTATTATTGTTATTATTATTATTATTATTATTATTTTTGCGTTGATCTACCGTTGTGATTATTACTGTTACCTCTGTTGCTTTTTACATTATACATCTGTTGCTTCTGTTGCCAATATAACAGATGAAGCAATACTCTCGCCTGTTGCATGAGAGAGAGAGAGAGAGAGAGAGAGAGAGAGAGAGAGAGAGAAGAGAGAGAGAAGAAAGAGAGAGGAGAGAGAGAGAGAGAGAGAGAGAGAGAGGGGGGGGCAGCTTATGTAGTTAATGTCCCGGCGCGTGGCATGCCCTGTGGTAGTGAGTATTAATTGCCCACCCCCCACCCCACCACACACCCAAACCCCCACCACACCCCCCCACCCCCCCACCACACCTTACCCCCCACCAAGCCCTAAGTTCCTCAATAGAGAGTGAGTGTGTGTTTTCTTTTCATGGCTTAGTAATCCTGTGTGTGTGTGTGTGTGTGTGTGTGTGTGTGTGTGTGTGTGTGTGTGTGTGTCTGTGTGTGTGTGTGTGTACGTGACTCGAATACGTACACAGCTGAAAAAAAGAAGAAGAAAATAGTTTATTGAAGGAGAGATTTTTTTTTTTTTTTTACATACATTTATATAAGCTATAGCGCGTCTAGACCGTGAGTGAGCTCCATGGGTGGGATGGTAGGCCCTGGAGGTTCACTTGAGGGCTGTGATGGTTGGCCCTGGAGGTTCACTTGAGGGCTGTGATGGTAGGCCCTGGAGGTTCACTTGAGGGCTGTGATGGTTGGCCCTCGCCCGTGGTGGCGCAGGCAGGATTGTTATAGTGACGCCTGTGATTAGAGGCTCATGCCGCTCCCCTGTGTCCTCCCATGCACTCGCAATCCAAGGCAGAGTTAATGGGCAGCATGTGGGTGTTCTTAGGCCACTCAACGGTGCAGAAAGATTTTGGTTTTTTTCGGGGATCGAACTCGGGTCACCAAGAACGCCACTCGGAGACGCTAACCACTCTGTTACCTCCCCCTCGCCCTTGGTTAGTCCCTGCTTCTGTAACAAAATAACTTAGAGGATATTATGGACTTCACACACACACCACACACACACACACACACACACACACACACACACACAGACACACACAGACACACACACACACACACACACACAGACAGACACACACACACACAGACAGACACACACACACACAGACAGACACACACACACACAAGAATAATCACATTCACATATCACAGTCATGTGGTTTTCATGTAAAGCTGTGTACGTATGCAAGACTCACGCACATAGGGGGGGTGAGGGGGTAGCATCTCTCTCTCTCTCTCTCTCTCTCTCTCTCTCTCTCTCTCTCTCTCTCTCTCTCTTTCTCTCTTCTCTCTTTCTCTCTCTCCTCTCCCTCTCTCTCTTCTCTCTCTCTCTCTCTCTTCTCTCTCTCCTCTCTCCTTCTCTCTCTCTCTCGTTATTTCTATTGTTGTGTTCATACTTCTTATAATAATTTCTCCCTCCTCTTCCCTCCCCTCCTCTTCCCTCCCCTCTCTTCCCCCTCTGGTGTAGGGGGGAAGGAGGGGTTTAGGGGGAAGGGAGGGGGAAGGAGGGGTTTAGGGGGAAGGGGGAGGGGGAAGAAGGGGTTTAGGGGGGAGGGGGAAGGACGGTGTAAACTATCCCTCTTCTCTTCTTTCTCAAATAATAGTGATAGTCTTCTTCCTCTCCTCTTCACCTCTTCGTTCTCTTCTTCGTCTTCTCTATTCTTCTTTGCTCTCTCAATCTCATTTTTATCTGCTTCATTGTCCTCTTCATCTTTATCATCATCATCATCATCATTATCATCATCTTATTGCATCACCATCACTACTACTATTACTACTACTACTACCACTACTGCTACTACTACTACTACTACCACTACTACTACCACTACTACTACTACTACCACCATACCACCACCACCACTACTACTACTACTACTACTGAACCACCAGTATACCACTACTACTACCATTACTACTACTACTACTACTACTATACTACTACTACTACTACTACTACTACTACTACTACTACTACCACTGCTACTACTACCACCACTATACCACCACCGTACCATCACCACTACTACTACTACTGAACCACCAGTATACCCCTACTACTACCATTACTACTACTACTTCTACAACTGTTACTACTACTACTACTACTACTACTACTACTACTACTACTACTACTACTACTACTACTACTACTACTACCACCACCACTACTACTACTACTGAACCACCAGTATACCACTACTACTACCATTACTACTACTACTACAACTACTACTACTATTAGAATATACATACAAAGGAATACACAAAGGAAGAACAGACAACAACAGCCTTACTGGGACAAACGAGGCTGCCTGTGTGACTATTTTCTACCGCTATAGTTTCTACGTGTTATTAGTTTGGGATAAGATAAGATAAGATACTTTGATCCTCTCTAGACACTTTGCAAGTACCAACTACAAGGTTTATTGACTCTACAAAGCGCCACCACGCCAGGACGAACTTGGTGTATTAGGTTGGGAAGAAGAGGTAGGAGGAAGAAGTGAAGGAGTAACATAGGAAGAGAGGAGGGAGGCATTGTTAAGAGGGGGGAGGGGGGGGGGCGTGACCGAGAGAGAGGGGGGGACGGTGTGTGCTGGGGGGGGGGGGGGGTTTGGGGGGCCCGGCGGGGGCAATATCTTGTAATCGGGCTGCCTTTGGAAGTGTCACGGGAAACTTTGCTCCTCCTCCTCCTCCTCCTCCTCCTCCTCCTCCTCCTCCCCCTCCTCCCCCTCCTCCTCCTCCTCCTCCTCCTCCCCTTTTCTTCCTCGTGTTCTTCCTCTGTGCGTTGTCATGTAGTCCTCCTTCTCCTCCCTCCTCCTCCTCCTCCTCCTCCTCCTCCTCCTCCTCCTCCTCCTCCTCCTCCTCCTTCTCCTCCTCCTCCTCCTCTTTTCTTCCTCGTGTTCTTCCTCTGTACGTTGTCATGTATTCTACCTTTCCTCTTCCTCCTCCTCCTCCTCCACCTCCTCCTCCTCCTCTCTCCTCCTCTTCTTTCTCCTCCTCCTCCTCCCTTTCTTCCTGTGTTCACTCTGTGCTTGTCATTTTATTCCTCTTTCTCCTCCTCTTCCTTTTTCCTCCTCTCCTCCTCTATCTCCTCCTCCTCCTGCCTCCTGCTCCTCCTCCTCCTCCTCTCTTCCTCTCCTCCTCCTTTTCCATAATTTTTTCATCATAAATTTTCACATTTTACAATACAACATATTTCTTCTTAGTTTTATTTTGTATTCAGGTTTTGTTAGATTTCAGTGTCTGATTTTCCGGCTGGTAGATCTGGCTGGAGTGGTGGGTGGGTGGGTGGGGAGGAGCCTTCTGCTGTACTCGTCTGTTCTGTTCATCATTATAATATAGTGTTGTACAGTGCTCTTCAATTTTTTTCATAGTTTTTTAAAGTTTTTTTTTACTTCACAAAGGACTGGCCAAAGGCAAAAAAAAAAAAAGCTACAAAAAGTTCGCCTAGATGTCCAGTCCCTATAAAGAAGACAGTAAAAAATATATATTATGAAAGGGGGGGGGGCAATCTAGTTCAGGCGTTAACCCCTTCACGCCCAGATCTTTCCTTGGCTATAAAAAATCGTCTGTTGGTAGCCATAAAATAACGAAAACTAGCATAATATTAGTTAGTGGACAAGGATACTAAACAGGTCATATCTATACAAATTGCTTATAGTCACTAAAAATCGTCTAATGGTACCCACATTACAATGGAAATTACTGGGATGTTCTGGGTCTCAAGGGGTTCATTAAACTCCTATGTTATTTTGTACTACATTTTCCATACATCATTTATCAAAAGTTACACCTCGAGATAAAACCAAAGCCAGGTTTTCTATATTTCACTTCAGTTATTTCTATATTTTTCTCTCGCTATTCTGCATTTTCAATATTTCGTTATTTTTTCAGTTTTATTTTATATATATATATTTTTTTGTGTGTGTGATTTTTATATATTAAATTTCCATCACGACTTTTTTTTTACTTTTATTCTCTGTTGTTTTGTTATTGTAAACTTTTTATCTTTTCATATATTTTTGGTTTATTATTATTTGGTTTATTTATAATTTGGTTTATTTATTATTTGGTTTATAATTATTTGGTTTATTTATTATTTGGTTTATTTATTATTTGGTTTATTTATTATTTGGTTTATTTATTATTTGGTTTATTTAATATTTGGTTTATTATTATTTGGTTTATTTATTATTTGGTTTATTTAATATTTGGTTTATTTAATATTTGGTTTATTTATTATTTGGTTTATTTATTATTTGGTTTATTTAATATTTGGTTTATTTATTATTTGGTTTATTTATTATTTGGTTTATTTATTATTTGGTTTATTTAATATTTGGTTTATTTAATATTTGGTTTATTTATTATTTGGTTTATTTAATATTTGGTTTATTTAATATTTGGTTTATTTATTATTTGGTTTATTTATTATTTGGTTTATTTAATATTTTGTTTATTTAATATTTGGTTTATTTATTATTTGGTTTATTTATTATTTGGTTTATTTATTATTTGGTTTATTTATTATTTGGTTTATTTAATATTTGTTTTATTTAATATTTGGTTTATTTAATATTTGGTTTATTTAATATTTGGTTTATTAGGATTTGGTTTATTTATTATTTGGTTTATTTAATATTTGGTTTATTAGGATTTGGTTTATTTAATATTTGGTTTATTTATTATTTGGTTTATTTAATATTTGGTTTATTTAATATTTGGTTTATTTAATATTTGGTTTATTTAATATTTGGTTTATTTATTATTTGGTTTATTTATTATTTGGTTTATTAGGATTTGGTTTATTTAATATTTGGTTTATTTATTATTTGGTTTATTTAATATTTGGTTTATTTATTATTTGGTTTATTTAATATTTGGTTTATTTATTATTTGGTTTATTATGATTTGGTTTATTATGATTTGGTTTATTATGATTTGGTTTATTAGGATTTGGTGTATTTTTATTTGGTTTATTTTTATTTGGTTTATTTATTATTTGGTTTATTTTTATTTTTATTATTATTATCTGGTTTATTTTTATTTTTATTATTATTATCTGGTTTATAATTATTTGGTTTATTTAATATTTGGTTTATTTTTATTTGGTTTATTTATTATTTGGTTTATTTTTATTTTTATTATTATTATCTGGTTTATTTTTATTTTTATTATTATTATCTGGTTTATAATTATTTGGTTTATTTAATATTTGGTTTATTAGGATTTGGTTTATTTTTATTTGGTTTATTATGTGTAAGTTCGTCTTCATCTTTGTGTGTGTCTTCCTCTCTCTGTTCTTATCTATCCTCCTATGTATCTATCTGTCTAATTATTCTCCTATCCTTCCTCTCCTTCCTCATCCTTCCTTCTTTCATTCTCCTATCACTCCTATAATTCTATCCATCCCTCCTTCCTTCTTTCCTTCTTTCTTCCTTCTTTACCCTCTCTTATCCCCCTC
>JACEEZ010008820.1:35000-42500 GCA_016584305.1 Chionoecetes opilio | reverse complement strand
GAGAAGAAGAGAGAAAAAAAAATCTAGTTTTGGTAGAGAGTAATTTTTGGTATAGATTGAGAGAGAGAAGGAGAGAGAGAGAGGAGAGTTTTGGAGAGAGAGAAGAGAAAAAGAGAGAGAGAGAGAGGGGGAGAGAGAGAGAGAAGGGATTGTGGTAAAGGGTACAGGTTTGGGTGTTTGGGGGGGAGTGGGTGTGGTGGGTGTGGTGTAGTGTGTGTTGTGTGTGTGTGTGTGTAGTTTTGTGGTGTGGAGTGTGTGTGTAAACTATTTAGAGGGTGACGAGTTGATTCTTTTGGGTGTGTATAGAAAGGGAAAACTGTAACGTCAGAGAGAAAAGAGAGAAGAAGAGAGAGAGAGAGAGAAGGAGAGAGAGAGAGAGGTAAAGTAACTGAAGGGATGTTAGAGAGATTATGTAGGGTTCTTCCTTCTGACCCGATTTGTATTCTTCTTCTCTCTTTTCGCTCTTTCTCTCTCTCTCTTCTCTCTCTCTTTTCTCTTCTCTCTCTTCTCTCTCTCTCTCTCTCTCTTCTTCTCTGATTCGGTTTAGGGAAAAAGAAAGGGAAAATAGGGAGGAAGAAATATCTCTTTTTTTTTCTCCTTTTGCCCCTTCTTCCCTTTCTTTCCCTTCCCTTCCTTTTTCTTTCTCTCTCTCTCTCTCTCTTTTTTCTCCTCTTTCTTCTCTCCCCTCCTCCCTTCCCTCCCCTTCTCTTCTCTCCTCTCTCTCTCTTTTCCTCTCCCCTCTCTCTCCCCCCTCTCCCCTTTTTCCCTTTCCCCCCCTTTTTTTTCCTTTTATTTTTTCTTATATTTTCCAATTTTCCTATATTTTTTTTATTTTCTATCCTGTTTTTATTGTGTTATTTTTAATGGTAAATGGATTTCCCCTTATTAGTAGTAGTAGTAGTAGTATAGTAGTAGTATAGTAGTAGTAGTAGTAGTAGTAGAGAGTAGTAGTAGAAGAAGTAGTAGTAGTAGAAAAAGGTATAGTAGGTAGTAGAAAAAAAAGAATAGTAGAAAGGTAGTTTTATAGAGAAGAGTAGTAGAAAGTAGTAGGGAAAAAAAAAAAAGTTTTAGTTAGTAGAGTAGTAGTAGTATGTAGTAGTAGAAAGAGAAATAGAGAAATAGTAGTAGTGAGAAAGTAGGGGTAGTAGGAGTAGTAGTAGTAGTAGTATTAGTAGTAATTTTAAGTAGTAGTAGTGTAGTAGTAGTAGAAGTATTAGTAGTAGTAGTAGTAGTATAGAGTAGTAGTAGTAGAGTAGAGTAGTAGTATAGTTAGAATAGTGTAGTATAGTAGTAGAGAAGTATATAGTAGTATAGAGTAGTAGTAGTATAGCAGTAGTAGCATTAAAAATATATAGTGAGTAGTAGTAGTATTATAGTAATTTTAGAAGGGTTGATATTTTTTGGGTTATTTGATGGGTGATAGAGGAAATGAGGGATGGAATGGGGGAAAAGGGGGGTGGGGGGGGGGGGGAAAGGAGGGAAGGGTTAAGGGGAAAGGGGGAGGAAAGGGGGGGGTTAATGGAGGGGGAAAGGGGGAGGGGAAAAGGAAGGGAGAAGGGGGGTAATGTACATAAGTTGGGGGAAAAGAGGGAGGGGGGGAAATTATATGATTGAAAGGGAATTTTCATTATTAGGATTTTGTGATGTGATGATGGGGGTGGTGGGGGTTTTGTGGTGATGGTGGTGGTGGTAGGTTTGTGGTTAGTGTGAGGGGGATTGTATTTTTTTTTGTGGGATGTGGTGGGGGTGGTAGTGGTGATGGTGGGGGTGGTGGTAGGGTGTGGATGGTATGGTGATGAGGTAGGGGTAAAAAAAGAGGGGTTTGTGGTGATGATGGAAGGCAGTGGTGGTGTTGATGGTGATGAGTCAGAGAGCCACGTGTCACAACCCTTCTTGTGTTGCATCACTGACCTGCTGAAGACTACACACACAACACAACAGACCACACACACAAAAACCCCAAAAACACACCCACCACCCCCCCCCCACACACAGGGCTTATTTGTTTATATTAGTCATTCTACATGGGTGGCAGTGAAGTCAAACAGTCAACATAACTTTTATCTCTCTCTGTACTCATTTATTTAACCTTCTATTTGTCTATGCATTCATCCTTCTCAGTAACGTACCCAGTGGTCTATATTCCTCTCATTTACTACTACTACTACTACTACTCCACTACTATACTACCCACAAATCACTACTAATACAAACCCCACTATACTACACCACACTACTATATACTCCCACTCCCCTACTACTACTATACTACTTACTACTACATACTACTACTACACTACCACACTACTATTTACTATTTACTATACACTACTACTACTCCTTTTATTTTCACCCGAAGACATACCAGAAAAACAACAACAACAACAATATAATAGACATACAAAAGGAACATTAGGCGCCAGGAGATGTATTGTTTACTGGTTCATGTATTGACGTGTGCATTCTTGTCTGTTATTGAGCCCTGATGAAGGTTGGGGTGGGGTTAGGGGTGTGAGAGGGGGGATAGGGCTGACCTAGCTAATCAGTTAGGTATGGGGGCTAACATGCAAGCGGGCACCCACACCCACACCCACACAGCCCGCCCCTCCCTTACTCCTCTTTACTACAAACAACACACCCTTGAGAGTAGCCCTAGAGGTGAAGATATTGAGGCAGTGGGCACGCAAGGCACATATAGGAACGTGTGACGCACTAAGAACGCCACTAGTCCATTACCCGGTCCCTACCACCCTCCTCCACTTATTTAAACTCAGGAATTGTAGCCGAGTTTGCCGAGAGACGCTAATATTGAAGCCCGCTAACTGAGATGGCGCCAGTTTCGCCGCTAGGGACATCACGCAGTTACCAGTTATCATGTTCGGTTCGGTTTTTCCCGCCGTTCGCCCCCTTGTGTTGGCCCCGGGGGTGATTGTGTGTGCCGGGGGTGTGGCTGTTGTTAGCATTAGTGTTGGTGCAGGTGAAGGGAGCGAGGGTGGGGCGTGGTCATGGCGGAGGGAGATTAAAATAGAGGTAGGGATTATGATAGGTGGCGGGGACTGGCGGCTGGAGGGAGGAAGGGAAGAAGGGAGGAAGGGAGGTAGGGAGAGGCAGGCAGGGAGGAAGGGAGAGGCAGGGAGGCAGGGAGGGAAGGGGATGTGTGTAACTGACAGAGAGGTTGGCGAGAGTGGCGGGGAGAAACGGGCATCAGTTTAGGGCGAGTCTGGCACGAAGGAGGGTCAGGAGGCTGGGACAGAATGGGTCTTGGGTGGCGAACGGTTGCAGTTTCTCACCCTTGCTCCCTATCTCCATCCCTTCTTCTACCTTCCTGCCTTCCTCCTGTAGCAGAATCGTCAGCCTGTGGAGTCGTGAGTGCCTGTTGTGTGTGTGTGTAGGGTGGGAGTTGGTTAGTGGTTAGTGGAGTGCCTAGATCAGTGCCTAGATGGGTATGGGTGAAGTGGGGTTACGCGGTCATATATGGCATGGGAGGGCTGATGGGACTGATGGGGGATGGAGGGGTGTATGAGTGCTCCCCTTTTGTGGTTTAACTTCACCTAGCTTCACTAATCTCACCATCACTACGTATTATGGCGCTTTGTTAAGGTTTTTGATTGATATACGATAACTATGCCATTGTAAGTGTGTCTCGATCATTTGTGGTATTCTACGTCAGTTAATGCCTTATACTTCAACATTTGTCACTCTCCATCTACATTCTTATAAGCTAGTTTATGCTGTGAGTTCCCATGCTTAATTAAGACACTGCGATTCTTCCTCCTCTTCCTCTTTTTCTGTCTGTCTGTCTGTCTCAATTTGCGACAGAAACGGTTAGCAGATTAATTCTAAACATAAAAACACACCAGAAAAAAATAGCTTCGTCCACCAAAGTGAGTTCGGTGTTCATCTGGAATAATACCCTTTTTTGGGGGGGATTCTTACGTATATTCACGCTACTTTATTAACTTTGTATTATTTTAGTTAACTACCTAACGTAACCTAACCTAACCTAACTTAATTATATACTTCTCAACTTTTAATAACTTGATGCCGAGACTAACTGACATTGCTTGACGTGGCTGGTATTTATAACTATGCCCTCGTTTCAATGCCTATGTGTGTCAGCAAGCGTCAGCAACTCTGCTATGTGATTCTAGTACTTCTGTTATCTTAATCCGTAGGCACTATACTTAGAACTCTAGTTTATTTTAGTGTTCATATCAGTTCACGTTAGAATTGGTGATATTTCCTTGGCCTAGAACGTTAAAATTGGTGATATTTCCTTGCCCATAGAGTTGCGTTTTTTTTTTTTTTTTTTGCGTTCAGACCATGTCACATTTTAGTTTGTTCTGTTGTGTTCTGTTAGTCTGTTGTGTTCTGTTCTGTCTGTTGTGTTCTGTTCTGTCTGTTAAGCAATATAATCCTTATTTAGGGTAGGGTTGGAGTCTTGGAGAGGATATCCTGTTTCGATTCTATAGCCAACAGATTAATCCAAATTAACTAAGCTAAACTGATAAATTCAACGCTGTATGAAGGGTTAAATATATTGCCATCTACATATATTATTACTAACAACTATTAATTCATCTAGACTAGTACAGAAATTGGCTTTATAATTATGTGTAGACCAGATTTTTTCCTACCTCATAATTTGCTTCTCTGCTTTACTTTGCTAACTACTAACTTATATCTACATTTACATTACCATTTGAACATCTAAAAGCACCATACATGCATACACTACTAAGTTTAAGTATTTATTCATCGCAGTGGCTCTCGTTTCAGCATTATTTTTGTATACTTAGTGGCACAGGCGATACCGTGATCACAGCATTGGGGTTTTTTCAGCTCAAGGGTGAGGTAGAGGGTAGGAAGAGTAGGAGGGAAGTAATTGGAGTCAGGAGGAGGAAGGAAGGAGAGGGGATAGGATAGGAGGAAGGAGGGAGGAGGCTTGGGATGAGGAAAGAATGAAGGGATAGGATAGGAGGAGGCTTGGGATAAGGAAAGACTGAGAGAGGATAGGATAGCAGGAAGAAGGGATGAGGCTTGGGATGAGGAAAGACTGAGAGAGGATAGGATAGCAGGAAGAAGGGATGAGGCTTGGGATGAGGAAAGAATAAGAGGGGATAGGACAGGGAGTGTGTGTGTGTGTGAGTGAGTGAGTGAGTGTGTGTGTGTGGGGTGTGTGTGTGTGTGTGTGTGTGTGTGTGTGTGTGTGTGTGTGTGTGAGAGTGATGGTGAAAGCGTTATGAGTGAAACATATCAGTAACTCAGACTGACTCCATTAAATAAATGCACTCAAGCTAACTAGTCAGCCCTCTCTCTCTCTCTCTCTGTTGTCTGTTTCTCTCTCTCCTCTCTCTCTCTCTCTCTCTTCTCTCTATCTCTCTCTCCTTCTCTCTCTCTCTCTCTCTCTCTCTCTCTCTCTCTCTCTCACATATGTTCTCTTCATAGCTGCATATCTCTCTCTATCATACATACACACGCACACACTCTTCATAGCTGCATCTCTCTCTCTCTCTCTTCTCTCTCTCTCTCTCTCTCTCTCTCCTCTTTTCTTTTCTCTCTCTCTCTCTCTCTCACGTTCTCTTCATAGCTGCAATTTCGCTGATCGCAGGTTTTCATCAAGTTAAATTGGCTGCAGATGACACATTTAATCGCCCATCTGTTGCGTCCACTCCTTTTTCTCTCATCTTTTTTTAACCTTGGTCATACGTCTCTTATTACATCTCTATATCTACCTCCTTGTGCTTTATATATCTACATAGCATCATTTACTCGTGTGTGTGTGTGTGTGTGTGGGTGTGTGTGTGTGTGAGTAATGGAGTGAAGAAAGAACAAATTAGAACGCAGTAAACTTTGTCATTTTTACAATCTAGAACGGACGGATGGATGAAAACTTATGACGCGCTGAAACCCGTCCCTTATTTGACATTTATTCATGACATTATTAACATTGCAGCCCTATTAGGATAACCCCATCCAGATACATATATAAGGGTTACTCTTTCTCCTTTTACATCGCGCCTTAAAGTAGAGAGAAAGATTGCACTAACTATACAAGGCTTTTGGAACCTAACACCGAGCCCTTCTGACGTCACGGTGTAAACAGAGACGGTAGGGTGAACAAGGGAGGGAGGGAGGTGGCCAGTGGAAGAAGAGAGGAGGGAGTAATGTCTTGGAGAGGAGAGAGAGAGAGGGAGAGAAGTGAGTGGCCAGTGGAAGAAGAGAGGAGGGAGTAACTAACGTCTTATGGAGAGGAGAGAGACGGTAGGGAGAAAGGCGAGAGAGAGAGGGAAGTGAGTGGCCAGTGGAAGAAGAGAGGAGGGAGTAATGTCTTGGAGAGGAGAGAGGGAGAGGGAGAAAGGAGAGGGAGAGAGAGGGAGAGCAGTGAGTGGCCAGTGGAAGATGGAGAGGAGGGAGTTACGTCTTGGAGAGGAGAGAGAGAGAGGGAGGAAGGAGAGAGAGAGAGAGAGGGAGGAAGGAGAGAGAGAGAGAGTAGAGAGAGAGGAGAGAGAGAGAGAGGAGAGAGAGAGAGAGAGAGAGAGAGAGAGAGAGAGAGAGGAGAGTGAGAGAAAGGGTTGCTTCATGAGGAGAGATGTATGTGTTTTTAGGAAGATGGAAAAGGAATAAGAAGGAATATTGGTAGTGTAGGGAAAGGAAGGAAGGAAGGAAGGAAGGAGGAAAAGAAGGAAGAAGGAAAGGCTAAACAATCGAGGCAGGAAGAAAAGTTACTATTAGTTATATTTTTTCAATGATAGAAATATGAAAACCCTGAAATAGTTAGCCTTTTGTTTGCTAATATTCTCTGCTTACTTTTTTATTGTTTTTATCCAAGATTAGCTTTAGAAAACAATCACACTTAAGTAAAATGTTGGCTTTGTTTGTAGGCCTTACGTCATTACTTAGGCATTTACTTAGGCATTTACTTAGGCATTTACTTACTTTACTTTACCAACTTTACTTTACTTAGGCATTTACTTAGTTTACTTTACCAACTTTACTTTACTTAGGCATTAACTTACTTATGACATTACTTAGGCATTAGGTATTACTTAAGCATTACGTCATTACTTAGGCATTTACTTAGGCATTTACTTAGTTATTTTACTTAACTTAGGCATTTACTTAGGCATTGGGTATTACTTAGGCATTACGTCATTACTTTATCTAGGCATTACGAGAGAAAAAAGCTTAGCCAATCAGCTGCCACTCCCCTCAACCGGATATGACGTCACATGTTTTCTCCCGCGCACTAGTTTTGGCGCGAGATTTGGGAGATTCCTTGAAGGGCGGTCACTATCAACCTCCTTGCCTTCCCCTCGCTTTCCCCTCACTCCCTTGACTCTTGAGGGGAAGAAAGGGGTACTTGACGGTAGTTTTTATGAAGGAATGGCTTGTTATGGAGAAGAAGGAGGGACGGAAGTGTTATCTTAAGAAAATAGGACGTGTAGGGATGTGTGTGTGTGTGTGTGTGTCTCTCTCTCTCGCTCTCTCTCTCTCTCT
>JACEEZ010008820.1:27500-30000 GCA_016584305.1 Chionoecetes opilio | reverse complement strand
GATAATGATAATAGTAAAAAATAATATTACATAAAAGTCTGTGGAGGTAGTGAAACCCGGCAAGGCGTCACCGCAGAGTTTTTCAGCCCCACACTCTTCTCTGTACAGACTTTCTTCGCTCACCCTCGCGCGACACTCATGTTAAATCTGGGACCTCACCCCATGGCCTTGCTCAAGAGGAACAGTAACCTCCTGCATTTGTCAGTGAATGATCTCCATTAGCGAGCGGGGATTGAACCCGCGACCACAGAATGTCCAGCCAGGCACACAGCACCGTGCCAGCACCGTGCCAGGCGGCGGTGGTGGTGGTGGTGGTCTGTGTAAACAAAGATTGTAGCAAATCGTTCGAAATAAACTCTCTCTCTCTCTCTCTCTCTCTCTCTCTCTCTCTCTCTCTCTCTCTCTCTCTCTCTCTCTCTCTCTCTCTCTCTCTCTCTCTCTCTCTCATCGCTATAAAGGTCAGAATACTTTAAAAATAGTCATGTCTTTAGTATCACCACGCACCTGTTGAAAGGAAGCTCCCAAGAGGTAGAAAAAAATGGATGCACAATTATTTCAAGTCGTGACGCCACTACACCATAATTATCTTCCCTTACATTGAAATAATCCAAGGGTAAGTCATCAAGATAGCTTGGCATCAGGTAGTTAGTGCGGAGTCATTAGGGAGCTTTAAAAGGAAGCGGAATACATTTATGGATGGGGATGAAAGGTGGATGTAGGTAGTGCTAACCCCTTGAGGCCCAGAACGTAATTTCCATTGTAATTTGGGTACCATTTGACGATTTTTAGTGACTATAAGGAATATTTAATAGCTATGACCTGTTTAGTATCCTTGTCCACTAGTTAATTTGGTATGTTAAGTTACTTTTCGTAATTTTATGGCTAACAACAGACCATTTTTTATAGCAAAGGAAAGATCTGGGCGTGAAGGGGTTAAGTCACAGGAACTACCACGTGTAGGTCTCGCGGCCTCTTGTAGCTTCCTTATGTCCTTATGTTCTTATGTTATGTTCTAGGTAGGGATAATAAAGAACTAATAGCGAACATTAACTATACATTAAGTAAACCATGCTGGATCAATAGACTGAAATATCTCGTAACTAATAAAAACGTAATGATAGTTTATTATAGTTACCCATGAAGTTTTTTTTTTATCACAAAGGACTGGCCAAGGGCAAAAAAATGGAGGTTACACATAGCCCAGGTTGCCAGTCCCTATAAAGAAGACAGTAAGAGAATAAAAAAAGGGAGGTGGGACATATTAGTACAGGAGATGTCTTGTCACTCCTCTCTTGAAAAAATTTAAGTCGTAGGAAGGTGGACAATATGAAGTTTAGTATAGTTT
Source organism: Chionoecetes opilio (assembly GCA_016584305.1). Classification (NCBI taxonomy): domain Eukaryota; kingdom Metazoa; phylum Arthropoda; class Malacostraca; order Decapoda; family Majidae; genus Chionoecetes; species Chionoecetes opilio. Next base: position 28,655 of record JACEEZ010008820.1, on the reverse strand, counting down.
CCCATGGAGGTAATTTAACCCCTTCACGCCCAGATCTTTCCTTTGCTATATAAAATCGTGTGTTGTTAGCCATAAAATTACAAAAAGTAACTGAATATACCCAATTAGTTACTGGGCAAGGATACTAAACAGGTCATAACTATAAAATGTTGCTTATAGTCACTAAAAATCGTCTAATGGTACCCAAATTACAATGGAAATTATGTTCTGGGTCTCCTGGGGTTAATAAGAGCATCCAAGAGTTTAGTTATAATATATTAATAGATGTAAACAGGAATATAACAAGACGAGTGGACAGGAGTGTAATAGTGAGTAACATAAGAACATAAGAAAATAAGGAAGTAGCCTACATAATATCTCTCTCTCTCTCTCCCTCTCTCTCTCTCTCTCTCTCTCTCTCTCTCTCTCTCTCTCTCTCTCTCTCTCTCTCTTTCTCTCTCTCTCTTATTGAAACTAAAACCAATTGTTATTTTATGGTGTGAAAAAACGAGAGAGAGAGAGAGAGAGAGAGAGAGAGAGAGAGAGAGAGAGAGAGAGAGAGAGAGAGAGAGAGAGAGAGAGAGAACGCACATATCAAAGTTCAACAAACACACACGCACGCACGCACACACGCCTACACAAACAAACATCGGACTGATAGCCAATGAGAGGACGAGTTAGCGATGACGTCATGGTGTAAGCTCGCTGGCCTCTCTTTAGCTAATATTATGAGGAATGAAAGATATAGTGAGCCTCTGTGTGTGTGTGTGTGTGTGTGTGTGTGTGTGTGTGTGTGGCGGAACAAGGGGTGTAAAAACGGGGGGCTGGGGGCACTTGGGGGGCAACATTCCTTTCATATGTACATTTAAATTGGTAGGGTATCTAAAGTTTTTTTTTTATTACGTTCTCCTTAACCCCTTGAGACCCAGAACGTAATTTCCATTGTAATTTGGGTACCATTAAACTATTTTTTTAGTGTCTATAAGCAATGTTTTATAGATATGACCTGTTTAGTAGCCTTGTCCACTAACTCATTTGGTATATTCAGTGACTTTTTGTAATTTTATGGCTCCACAAGAGACGATTTTATATAGCCAAGGAAAGATCTGGGCGTGAAGGGGTTAATAGCTAAAAAAAACTATGATGGTGAGGTAAAACATGCATGAAGTTCTTAGT
>JACEEZ010008820.1:15000-22500 GCA_016584305.1 Chionoecetes opilio | reverse complement strand
TTTTTTATGCGTTTACATTTTACGTGTATTATTTTTTCCGTTACGTTATGTTCTTATGCTCTTATGTTCCTATGTTCCCCCCTTATGTTCCTGTGTCCCCCTGCAGCATGGGAGCGCGTGAGTCTGTTCATCACGGCGGCGCACGAGCTGGGTCACGCCTTAGGGCTCTACCACAGTGATGTAGAAGGGGCCCTGATGAGTCCCTACCTCATCAAGTTCCCTCACACCTTCCGCCTCCCGCTGGACGACGTACGCGGCATCCAAGAACTTTATGGTAGGCTGGCTGGGTGGTTAGGGGATAGTAGTAGTAGTAGTAGTAGTAGTAGTAGTAGTAGTAGTAATAGTAGTAGTATAGTAGTAGTAGTAGTAGTAGTAGTAGTAGTAGTAGTAGTAGTTTAGTATATAAAGTAGAGTTGTAGTTGTGATGTGATTCTAAGAACTGTATGATAGCTGGTGGTGGTTAGGGGATAGTTGTATGTATGTAGTAGTAGTAGTAGTAGTAGTAGTAGTAGTATAGTAGTTGATAGTATAGTTTAAGTATTAGGTAGTTGTAGTTGTTGATGTGTTTCAGAACTGTATGATAAGCTTGGCTGGGGTTGTTAGGGATATAGTGTAGTAGTAGTATAGTAGTAGTAGTAGTAGTAGTAGTAGTAGTAGTAGTAGTAGTAGTAGTAGTAGTAGTAGTAGTAGTAGTAGTAGTAGTATAAAGTAGTAGTTGTAGTTGTGATGTGATTCAAGAACTGTATGATAGGCTGGCTGGGTGGTTAGGGGGTATAGTAGTAGTAGTAGTAGTAGTAGTAGTAGTATAGATTAGTATGTAAGTAGATAATAGTAGTAATTCCTAGTAGTCAACTACTAATAGTAGTAGTAGTATATAGTAGTAGTATTATAGGTAGTAGTAATAGTAGTAGAATGAGTAGTAATAGTAATAGTACATCGCTGTAGTATACTAGTATATACGTAGTAGTAGTACGTATAGTAGTCAGTATAGTAGTATAGTGTCAGTAAGATAGTATAGATAGTAGTAGAGTGCAACACAATAGTAGATAGTAGTAGTAATACGTAATAGTAGTAGTGTCAGAGTAAGTAGTAAGTAGGTAGTATAGATTTATTATATATAATAGTAATTAGTTTAATAGTAATTTGTATAGTGTATTATTGTAGTTTGATAGTTTAGTGAGTTATAGTAGTGTTTGCTATTTAGTTTTATAGTAGTTTGTTAGTTAGTAGTAGTAGTATTAGTAGTTGTATTAGTTAGTAGTATAGGTTGCATAAGATGTAGAAGTATTAGAACAGTAATATAGTAACACCTCTCCTTACATCATCCTAACACATCTCTAACACCTCCAACTATCCTAACATCATCCTATCACTCCTTTCTTCAGCTTGGATAAGAACTGATCGAGGAGCCGTACCCCTCCGCCCCCCCTCCACCACCTCCCCACCACGCCCGCCCCTCTCCGCCCCTCCAGCGCCCCCCGAGAAGAGCGACAAATGACACCTGCAACACCAACTACGACGCCATCTCCGTCATACGACACGAGACCTACATCTTCAAAGGAAAGGTAAGAGGCTTTTTTTTCTGATTTTTTTTTTTTTTTTGCATATCAAATTCTTTTTTGCAGTTTTTTTACTTAGTTTTTTTTTTTTCTTTTGCATAATGCTTTTTTTTTGGGCTATTTTTTTTACTTGAATTTTTTTTTTTTTTGCATATCAATTTTTTTACTATTTTTTTTTTTTACTTGATTTTTTTTTTTGCATATCAATATTTTTTGCTATTTTTTTTTTTTTTTTTTTTTTTTTTTTTTTTGCCTATCAATTTTTTTGCATTTTTTTTTTTAGCTATTCATTCCTCCTCCATTTATTTACTTATCTTTATAATGTTATTTATTCATACAGACTACTTACTTACCTACTTACCTATCCTACTTACCCTACCTGTAATTATTGTGCCCTGTCACCTACTTACCTTGCCTGTATACTGTAATGGTATTATTTTACACTAGTGATCAGAAATCCCTACACAACTCGGGGCATGATTTTTGTTTACCTTATTGTATTCTAAGGGACGTTCTCTCTCTGAGTTTTCCGTCGCAAATCAACAGTTTCGGCGATGTAGAAGACTTAAGCCCTTCACGCCCAGATCTTTCCTTTGCTATAAAATTTAATCTGTTGTTAGCCATAAAATTACGAAAAGTCACTGAATATACCAAATTATTTAGTCGACAAGGATACTAAGCAGGTCATATCTATTAAATATTACATATAATCACTAGAAATCGTCTAATGGTTGCCAAATTACAATGGAAATTACGTTCTGGGTCTCAAGAGGCTAAGTGGGAGGAGGCCTTGAGGAGTCTGCCTTGTTTACAAAATCCTCCTTCTCCTACAGTACTTTTGGCGCGTGGATGCCCGGGGTAACCTGCTGCCCACCTACCCCGTCAAGATCACGCGATTCTGGTCCAAGCTGCCCAAGAACATCACCCACATCGACGCCGTGTACGAACGCGTGCACGACGGCAAGATTGTCTTCTTCATAGGTGGGTGAAATTGTGTTTCTAAGCTTTTTTTTTATTTTTTTATTTATTTATTTATTTATTTTGATTTTTCTACGTTGGAGCTTACGTTGGTGGGTGAAATTGTCTTCATAGGTGGGTGAAATTGTGTTTAGGTGGGTGAATTGTCTTCATAGGTGGGTGAAATTGTCTTCTTAGGTGGTGAAATTGTGTCTAGGTGGGTGAAATTGTGTCTAGGTGGGTGAAATTGTGTCTAGGTGGGTGAAATTGTGTCTAGGTGGGTGGAATTGTGTCTAGGTGGGTGGAATTGTGTCTAGGTGGGTGAAATTGTGTCTAGGTGGGTGGAATTGTCTTCATAGGTGGGTGAAATTGTGTCTAGGTGGGTGAAATTGTCTTCATAGGTGGGTGAAATTGTGTCTAGGTGGGTGGAATTGTCTTCATAGGTGGGTGAAATTGTGTCTAGGTGGGTGAAATTGTCTTCATAGGTGGGTGAAATTGTGTCTAGGTGGGTGGAATTGTCTTCATAGGTGGGTGAAATTGTCTGCATAGGTGGGTGAAATTGTGTCTAGGTGGGTGAAATTGTCTTCATAGGTGGTGAAATTGTGTCTAGGTGGGTGAAATTGTCTTCATAGGTGGGTGAAATTGTCTTCATAGGTGGGTGAAATTGTCTTCATAGGTGGGTGAAATTGTCTTCATAGGTGGGTGAAATTGTGTCTAGGTGGGTGAAATTGTCTCATAGGGGGGTGAATTGTCTTCATAGGGGTGAAATTGTGTCTAGGTGGGTAAATTGTCTTCATAGGTGGGTGAATTGTCTTCATAGGTGGGTGAAATTGTCTCATAGGTGGGTGAAATTGTCTTCTAGGTGGGTGAAATTGTCTTCATAGGTGGGTGAAATTGTCTCTAGGTGGGTGAAATTGTCTTTATAAGTGGGTGAAATTGTCTTTATAAGTGGGTGAAATTGTCTATAGGTGGGTGAAATTGTCTTCATAGGTGGGTGAAATTGCCTTCATAGGTGGGTGAAATTATGTTCTAGGTGGGTGGAAATTGTCTTCATAGGTGGGTGAAATTGTTTAGGTGGGTGAAATTGTCTCTAGGTGGGTGAAATTGTCTATAGGTGGGTGAAATTGTGTCTAGGTGGGTGAAATTGTCTATAGGTGGGTGAAATTGTCTTCATAGGTGGGTGGAATTGTCTTATAGGTGGGTGAAATTTGCCTTCTAGGTGGGTGAAATTGTGTCTAGGTGGGTGAAATTGTCTCTAGGTGGGTGAAATTGTCTTATAGGTGGGTGAAATTGTCTATAGGTGGGTGAAATTGTCTTCATGGTGGGTGAATTATCTTCATATGGTTGGGTCAGGTGGGGAATGCATGCCTTATACGGTACATTTCTCTGTGACACCTGATCTTTATAGTAGGAATGCCTATGAATGGTGAAAATCTAGGTGGTGAAGGCTAGGTCACACTTATTACTCTGCACCCCTATGATTGATTGATCCTTAATTGAATTGTTCCTATATCCCTATATTGTCAAGAATCTTTTTATACTTATATTCAGCAAAGCACCTTTCACACCTTCCTTTGTTCATTTTCATACATGTCTCTCGTGCGTGTACCCTTGGTCAAAGCTGTTTTTAGTTGATCAAGACTGACCATCAACCCATCCTCTCTCTTTTTTTCATTGCACCACTCTGTGTAAAATTAAAGGTCTTGGTATTGTAAAACTTCAAGACCAAGCAACACCCATGTTTTCTGGTACAATTCTAAAAGTTAAAGCTTTATGTAAACCTCCAAATACCACCTTTTATCATTTACATTCCAATCATTTACCACCCATTCAATCATTTACCACCCATTCCAATCATTTACCACCCCATTCCAATAATTTACCACCCTATTCCAATCATTTACCACCCCATTCCAATCATTTACCACTCTATTCCAATCATTTACCACCCAATTCCAATCATTTACCACCCTATTCCAATCATTTACCACCCTATTACAATCATTTACCACCCAATTCCAATCATTTACCACTCCATTCCAATCATTTACCACCCCATTCCAATCATTTACCACCCTATTCCAATCATTTACCACCCTATTCCAATCATTTCCCACCCCATTCCAATCATTTACCACCCCATTCCAATAATTTACCACCCCATTCCAATCATTTACCACCCCATTCCAATCATTTACCACCCTATTCCAATCATTTACCACCCTATTCCAATCATTTACCACCATACAAGCTCACACACCACCCCATGTTTGCAGGGGACAAGTTCTATGTGTGCCGAGGGAACCAGGAACTACTGAAGGTGGGGAGGCTGAAGAACCTGGGATTACCGGCCGACCTCAAGAAGATAGACGCGGCCTTTGTGTGGGGGTATAATGGGAGGACCTACCTGTTTGCCGACACCATGTACTGGAGGTGAGGATGTGTGCCTACCTGTGTCTCTCCTGGCTATGGCTAACACACTCACAGGGCACAGGAAACAGGAACGCAAGGTTGAATGATTCTTACTTAAATTTAAAGAGAGAGGCGTAGTGTAAGGGGTGAGCTTATATTCTTATGTTCTTATGTTCTTATGTTCTTATGTCTCTCCTGGCTATGCTAACACACTCACAGGGCACAGGAAGCAGGAACGCAAGGCTAAATGATTCACTAACCAGAAGTCAGAATATAAATTAAATCAAATATTATACGTGATTTTATATTCGACTGGATTTCTGCATATTGTTTTCTTGACTTCCTTTTTTTGAGGTGAGGTGAGCATAGGGAATGTCTACAGGTCAATGACATATGTTATTACCTTTTTTCTCCTTGTTTACCTGTTTATCACCTTTTCCCCTGTTACTTTTATCACCCTTTCATCCTTGTTTACCGTTTACACCCTTTCTTCCCCATTTTACCTGTTTTCACCATTTTTACCTGTTTACTTTATCACCCTCTTTCCCCCCTTTACCATTTATCACCCTTTTCCCCTGTTTACCTTATCACTTTCCCCCTTTTACCTGTTTATCACCCCATTCCATTTTTACCTTATCACCGCTTTTCCCCCTTGTTACCTGTTTATCACACCTTTTTTCCCTGTACCTGTTTATCACCCTTTCCCTTAGTTTACTGTTTAACACCCTTTACCCCCCTGTTACTGTTTATCACCCTTTCTGTCCCTTGTTTACCTGTTTATCACCCTTTCTTCCTTGTTTACCTGTTATCACCCTTTCTCCTTGTTTACCGTTTATTCACCTTATCCCCTTGTTTACTCTGTTTATCACCTTTCTGCCCCCAGTTAATGTTTTACCTTTCTCCTGTTAGCGTGTTATCGACCTTTTCTGTTTACTGTTTATCACCCGTTTTTTTCCTTACCTGTTTATCCCTTTTCTCCCTGTTACTGTTATATCACCTTTTTCACCACGGTTTACCTGTTATCACCCTTTCCTACCCAAGTTTACTGTTTATCACCTTTTTCCCCTTTGTTACCTGTTTTATCACCTTTTCCCTGTTTACCTGTTTATACCTTTTTCCTTGTTACCTGTTTTCACCTTTGCGTGCCTTGTTTACCTGTTTATCACCTGTTCTTCCCTGGGTTTCACCTGTTATCACCTTTCTTCCCTTGTTTCTGTTATCACCTTTCCTTTTACCTGTTTATCACCCTTTTTCCCCTTTGTTTACCTGTTTATCACCCTTTTTTCCCCTTGTTTACCTGTTTATCACCCTTTTTCCCCTTGTTTACCTGTTTATCACCCTTTCTTCCCCTTGTTTACCTGTTTATCACCCTTTCTTCCCCTTGTTTACCTGTTTATCACCCTTTGCCCCCTTGTTTACCTGTTTATCACCCTTTTTCCCCTTTGTTTACCTGTTTATCACCCTTTTTTCCCCTTGTTTACCTGTTTATCACCCTTTCTTCCCCTTGTTTACCTGTTTATCACCTTTTTTCTCCCTGTTTACCTGTTTATCACCCTTTTTCCCCTTGTTTACCTGTTTATCACCTTTTTTCTCCCTGTTTACCTGTTTATCACCCTTTTTCCCCCTGTTTACCTGTTTATCACCCTTTCTTCCCCTTGTTTACCTGTTTATCACCTTTTTTCTCCCTGTTTACCTGTTTATCACCCTTTTTCCCCCTGTTTACCTGTTTATCACCCTTTCTTCCCCTTGTTTACCTGTTTATCACCTTTTTTCTCCCTGTTTACCTGTTTATCACATGTCTAGGGAATACGTAGAATCTGTCTAAAATAGGGAGTCTTAAAAGAAGGCTGGATAGTTTCATGGATGGGGATGCAAGGTGGATGTAGGTAGTGTTAAGTAACAGCTAGGAACTACCACGTGTAGGTCTCGCGGCCTCTTGTAGCTTCCTTATTTTTTTTTGTTCTTATGTTCTTATGTTCTTACACCAGAGAAACAAGAACGCAAGGTTAAATGATTCACTCACCAGAAGTCTATTGAATAATAAGAAAAATAAATACAGAATAATAGAAATAATACAGAATAATAGAAATAATACAGAATACAGAACAATAGAAATACAACAGGGAAATATACCTAACCCCTTGAGACCCAGAACGTAATCTCCATTGTAATTTGGGAACCATTAGACGACTTTTTAGTGACTATAAGCAATATTTTATAGCTATGACCTGTTTAGTATCCTTGTCCACTAACTAATTTGATATATTCAGTGAAGTTTTCGTAATTTTATGGCTAACAACAGACGATTTTATTTAGTCAAAGAAAGATCTGGGCGTGAAGGGGTTAACATTATTATTATTATTATTATTATTATTATTATTATTATTATTATTATTATTATTATTATTATTATTATTGTATCTCTGCCCAGGTTTGACGAGAGCATTCAGCACGTGGAGTTGGACTACCCGCGGGCGATGGACATGTGGCAAGGCGTGCCCTACAACATTGACTCTGCCTTCAAGCATAATGGTACTGAGTGTGTGTGTGTGTGGGGTGGGGGAGAGAGAGA
>JACEEZ010008819.1:47500-51385 GCA_016584305.1 Chionoecetes opilio | reverse complement strand
CTCTCTCTCTCTCTCCCCCTCCTCTTTCTCTCTCTCTCTCTCTCATTATTCCTACATACATACATACAAGCAAAAAATGAAAAATAAAAATAATAATAATCTAAAGTACGTAATAACAGTAGAAAAATAAAAGTGTATAATGAATAATAATAAGAATAAGAAAAAAAATTAAAAGTGTATAATAATAAGTGTATAATAAAAAATAGTAATGATAATAATAAAAATAATATGAATAAGAAAAAAAAAATTGTGTATAATAAAAAATAGTCTGAATAATGAAAAATAATAATAATAAAAATAATAATAATAATAAAAATAATAATAATAAAAATAATAATAATAATAATAATAAAAATAATAATAATAATAATAATAAATAATAAAAATAACAATAATAATAATAAAAATAATAATAATAAAAATTATAAAAAGTGTATAATAAAAAATGGTACTACTAAAAATTAATGAAAAATGTGTATAATAAAAAAAATAATAGCGAACAGTAAAATATAATAATAATAATAATAAAAACATGAAAAATTGTGTATAATAAAAAATAATAGGAATAATAATAAAAATAATAATAATAAAATAAAAAGTGTATAATAAAAGATAGGACTACTAGAAATTAATGAAAATTGTGTATAATAAAAAATTGTAGGAATAATAATAATAATAATAATAATAATAATAAAAAGTGTATAATAAAAGAGTACTACTAGAAATTAATGAAAAATGTGTATAATAAAAAATTGTAGGAATAATGAAAAATAATAATAATAAAAATGATAAAAAGTGTATAATAAAAGATGGTACTACTAAAAATGAATGAAAATTGTGTATAATAAAAAAAAAAAATAGCGTCCAGTAAAATATAATAATAATAATAATAAAAACATGAAAAATAGTGTATAATAAAATACAGTAGGAATAAAATAAATAGCTTGGCTTTGATTGGCTGTTACGCATCACCTGTTACCCTGATGACGTCACACATCTGTCACACACCTGTCACGGAGCTCAGGTGTGTGATTGACCTGTACCTGTGTGTGTGTGTGTGTGTGTGTGTGTGTGTGTGTGTGTGTGTGTGTGTGTGTGTGTGTGTGTGTCTGTATGACGTCACACACCTGTCACACACCTGTCACACTTGTCACGGGGCTCAGGTGTGCGTGTGTGTGTGTGTGCGTGTGTGTGTGTGTGTGTGCGTGTGTGTGTGTGTGTGTGTGTGACGTCAGGTAAACACGTCATTGCAAACTATTTTTATTAACCTGTTTACCTGTTCGTGTGTGTGTGTGTGTGTGTGTGTGTGTGTGTGTGTGTGTGTGTGTGTGTGTGTGTGTCTCTATATCTCTGTCTGTTTGTCAGTCTGTGTGTGTGTCTGTCTATGTTTATGTCTGTCTGTCTCTCTCTCTCTCTCTCTCTCTCTCTCTCTCTCTCTCTCTCTCTCTCTCTCTCTCTCTCTCTCTCTCTCTCTCTCTCTCTCTCTCTCTCTCTCTCTCTCTCTCTCTCTCTCTCCTTACCTTCATTCATATTTTCCTTCCCTTCCCTCCTTTCCCTTTCTCTTTCCTCCGTCCCTCCATTCCCCTCCCTCCTTCTCTCCTTCCCTCCCTCCTTCCTTCCCTCCCTCCTTCCTTCCTCCCTCCTCCCTCCTTCCCTCCCTCCCTCCCTCCCTCCCTCCCTCCCTCCCTCCCTCCCTCCCTCCCTTCCCCCCTTCCCTCCTTCCTTCCCTCCCTCCTTCCTTCCCTCGGATCACCTGAAGATCCGTCACCCCAGAGTTTGGCAGGATCACGGTTCTTCAGGTGGGATATCCTGGGGTGACAGTTCTTCAGGTGGGGTCAAGACCTGACCTGACTTCACCTTCCAAGTGGTCGAGGTCTTGGATACACGCACAGAACCGTAAATCACTCAGTCAATGTTGTGGGTGTGAATACTGGATCGTTTTTCTGATAATCCTCTTCAAATTTTATGTCAACAAATTGCTGTTCAGTACCCTGTAATATGTATTGTACTGTATTCTGGAACACCGAGTCAAGTGTAATGTATTTTGTATTTTGGAACACTGTATATTACTCTTCATTCTGTCTTTAAACTTTCACAATCCATAACACAAAGGAATATATATTTGTTATTCTAATTTTATAAGTTACATTCACTGTGGGCTGGGGTGACGGATCTTCAGGTGGCCATTCAGGGGTGACGGGTCTTCAGGTGGCCATTCTGGGGTGACGGTCTTCAGGTGGACATTCTGGGGTGACGGTTCTTCAGGTGGCCATTCAGGGGTGACGGGTCTTCAGGTGGACATTCTGGGGTGACGGTTCTTCAGGTGGAATTCGGGGTGACGGTCTTCAGGTGGCCCTTCGGGGTGACGGTCTTCAGGTGGGACATTCTGGGGTGACGGATCTTCAGGTGGCATTCTGGGGTGACGGGTCTTCAGGTGGACATTCTGGGGTGACGGGTCTTCAGGGGGACATTCTGGGGTGACGGGGCTTCAGGTGACATTCTGGGGTGACGGTCTTCAGGTGGGCATTCCCGGGGTGACGGTCTTCAGGTGGGCATTTTTGGGGTGACGGGTCTTCAGTGGACATTCGGGGTGACGGGTCTTCAGGGGACATTCTGGGGTGACGGGTTTTTCAGGTGGACATTCTGGGGTGACGGTCTTCAGGTGGACATTCGGGGTGACGGGTTCTTCAGGTGGACATTCTGGGGTGACGGTCTTCAGGTGGACATTCTGGGTGACGGTTTTTCAGGTGGACATTCTGGGGTGACGGTCTTCAGGTGGCCATTCGGGTGGGCGGGTCTTTAGGTGGCATTCTGGGGTGACGGGATCTTCAGGTGGCCCTTCAGGGGTGACGGGGCTTCAGGTGGACATTTTTGGGGTTTACGGTCTTTAGGTGGACATTCGGGGTGACGGTCCCTTTAGGTGGACATTCGGGTGACGGTTCTTCAGGTGGACATTCGGGGTGACGGTTCTTCAGGTGGCCCTTCGGGGTGACGGTCTTCAGGTGGACATTCTGGGGGGACGGGTCTTCAGGTGGACATTCTGGGGTGACGGTCTTCAGGTGGACATTCGGGGTGACGGGTCTTCAGGTGGAAAATTCAGGGGTGACGGTCTTCAGGTGGACATTCGGGGTGACGTTTTTCAGGTGGACCATTCTGGGGTGACGGTCTTCAGGTGGAAAATTCGGGGTGACGGTCTTCAGGGGGACATTCTGGGGTGACGGTTTTTCAGGTGGACATTCGGGGTGACGGGTCTTCAGGGGGACATTCTGGGGTGACGGTTTTCAGGTGGACATTCGGGTGACGGGTCTTCAGGGGACATTCGGGGGGACGGTCTTCAGGTGGACATTCGGGGTGACGGGTCTTCAGGTGGACATTCGGGGTGACGGTCTTCAGGTGGACATTCGGGGTGACGGGTCTTTCCCGGGGGACATTCTGGGGTGACGGGTCTTCAGGTGGACATTCGGGGTGCGGGGATCTTCAGGTGGGGCAAATTTGGGGTGACGGATCTTCAGGTGGACATTCTGGGGTGACGGTTTTTCAGGTGGACATTCTGGGTGACGGGTTCTTCAGGTGGACTTCTGGGGTGACGGTCTTCAGGTGGACATTTGGGGTGACGGTCTTTTAGGTGGACATTCTGGGTGACGGGTTTTTCAGGTGGACTTCTGGGGGGACGGGTCTTCAGGTGGCCCTTCGGGGGGACGGGTCTTCAGGTGGACATTCTGGGGTGACGGTTTTTCAGGTGGCCCTTCGGGGTGACGGTCTTCAGGTGGGCATTCTTGGGTGACGGTCTTCAGGTGGACATTCGGGGTGACGGGTCTTCCAGGTGGACATTCTGGGGTGACGGGTCTTCAGGTGGACATTCTGGGGTGACGGGTCTTTTAGGTG
>JACEEZ010008819.1:25000-40000 GCA_016584305.1 Chionoecetes opilio | reverse complement strand
ATCACCCCCCACCCATTCACTCACCCATCACCCCACACCCATTACCCATCACCCAACCCATTCACTCACCCATTACCCATCACCCTACATCAAGGTTTCCTCAATTATCACAACCCACTTTTTTTCACAATTATCGCTAATAGGCTGCTAAAAGAAAAGAAAAAAGTGATCGGATCATCTCATAAGTGGGGTTAAAACCTTCCCCTGGTCCCAAAATGGGTTTCCCAAAAATGTTTTCCCTATGATGGGTTTTCCCCCACGGGGGGGGGAAACCCATAGCCCAAAACACGACGACAGACAGACCGACCGACAGACAGACGACACACCCACACAACTTTTTTTTATATTATTATAGATTTTATTATTTGTATGTATGTATGTATGTATGTATGTTTTGTATGTTATATTTTGTAGGGATGTATTAAAGTATGTAAAATTTTAAAATAATATATATGTATGTTTTATATATATGTTTTTTTATGTGTGTATGTCAAGGGGGATAAAACGTTTCCTATATTTATTTTTTTTTTCCCCATTTTAATTTTTTTTTTCCTTTATTTTTTTTTATTTCCCATATTTTTTTTATTTTCCCCTATTTCCCTTTTATTTCCCATTTTTTAAATTTTTTTTCCTATTTTTTTTTTTCCTATATTCTTTTATTTCCTATATTTTTTTTATTTTTCCTTTTTTCATTTTATTTCCTTTTATTTTTTTTTATTTCCTATTTTCATTTTTTTTCCTATATTTATTTTATTTCCCCTATTCATTTTATTTCCTAAAATTCCTATTATTTCCTATATTTATTTTATTTCCTAATTTAATTTTATTTCCTAAATTTATTTTATTTTCCTATATTTTATTTTATTTCCTATATTCATTTTTTCCTATATTCATATTATTTCCTATATTATTTTATTTCTATATTTATTTTATTTCCTATATTAATTTTATTTCCAAAATTTTTTTTTATTTCCTATATTTCATTTTTTTTCCTTATTTATTTTATTTCCTATATTCATTTTATTTCCTATATTCATTTTATTTCCTATATTCATTTTATTTCCTATATTTATTTTATTTCCTATATTCATTTTATTTCCTATATTTATTTTATTTCCTATATTTATTTTATTTCCTATATTTATTTTATTTCCTATATTCATTTTATTTCCTATATTCATTTTATTTCCTAATTCATTTATTTCCTATATTTATTTTATTTCCTATATTCATTTTATTTCCTATATTTATTTTATTTCCTATATTCATTTTATTTCCTATATTCAATTTTTAATTTCCTATATTTTTTTATTTCCTATATTCATTTTATTTCCTATATTCATTTTATTTCCTATATTTATTTTATTTCCTATATTTCTTTTTATTTCCTATATTTTTTTTTATTTTCCTATATTTATTTTATTTCCTATATTCATTTTATTTCCTATTTTTATTTTTTTTCCTATTTTTTATTTTATTTCCTATATTCATTTTATTTCCTAATTTTTTTATTTCCTATATTTTTTTTATTTCCTATATTTATTTTATTTCCTATTTTCATTTTATTTCCTATTTTTATTTTATTTCCTATATTCATTTTTATTTTCCTATATTTATTTTAAATTTCCTATATTTATTTTATTTTCCTATATTTTTTTATTTCCTAATTCATTTTATTTCCTATATTTATTTTTTTCCTATATTCATTTTATTTCCTATATTTATTTTATTTCCTATATTCATTTTATTTCCTATAAAAAAAATTTTTTTCTTTTATTTTATTTTTTTATTTCCTATATTTATTTTATTTTCCTATATTCATTTTTATTTTCCTAATATTTATTTTATTTCCTATATTATTTTATTTCCTATATTCATTTTATTTCCTATATTTATTTTATTTCCTGTATCCTTTTATTTCCTATATTTTAATTTTTTTTTTCCTATATTTATTTTTTTCCTATATTTATTTTTTTCCTATATTCATTTTATTTCCTATATTAATTTTATTTCCTATATTATTTCATTTCCTATATACTTTTATTTCCTATATTCATTTTTTTTTCCTATATTTATTTTATTTCCTATATTTATTTTTTATTTCCTATTTTTCATTTTATTTACTATATTTATTTTATTTACTATATTTTTTTATTTCCTATATTCATTTTTATTTCCAATATTTATTTTTATTTCCTATATTTTTTTATTTCCTATAGTTATTTTATTTCCTATATTTAATTTTATTTCCCATATTCATTTTATTTTCCTATATTCATTTTATTTCCTATTTTTATTTTATTTCCTATATTTATTTTATTTCCTATATTTATTTTATTTCCTATATTCATTTTATTTCCTATATTATTTTATTTCCTATATTCATTTTATTTCCTATATTCATTTTATTTCCTATATTCATTTTATTTCCTATATTTATTTTATTTCCTATATTCATTTTATTTCCTAAAATTATTTTATTTCCTATATTCATTTTAATTTTCCTATATTTATTTTATTTCCTATATTTATTTTATTTCCTATATTAATTTTATTTCCTATTTATTTTATTTCCTATATTCATTTTATTTCCTATATTTATTTTATTTCCTATATTTAATTTTTTTTTTCCTATTTCATTTTATTTCCTATATTCATTTATTTCCTATATTTATTTTATTTTCCTATTTTTTATTTTATTTCCTATATTCATTTTATTTCCTATTTTATTTTATTTCCTATATTTATTTATTTCCTATATTCTTTTATTTCCTATATTTATTTTATTTCCTATATTTAATTCTATTTCCTATATATATTTTAATTTCCCTGATATTTTTTATTTCCTTATTTATTTTATTTCCTATATTTATTTTTATTTCCTAAATTTAATTTTATTTCCTATAATTTATTTTATTTCCTATATTTATTTTATTCCTATTCATTTTATTTCTATATTCATTTATTTCATATTTATTTTATTCCTAAAATTTATTTTATTTACGATCTTTTCATATTATCTTCATTTATTTATATTATGTCTATTTTCCCCCTTCTCTGGATATTCTATTTGCCACACTTTTGCCATTTCCCATTCTCCCATTATGTCAACTTTTCTTATTCCCCGATTTTATCATTGTGGAAATTCCTTCTATTTAAAAGAGAGAGACATACAACGACAACAGACAGACAGACATACAGACAGAAGAGAGGAGGAAAAGAGAGAGAGAGAGAGAGAGAGGGGGAGAAAATTGGCACTTTACCTGCCGTGTTCTGAAAATGCTACTCTCCCCTCTCTCTCTCCCCCCTCTCCCCTCTCTCTCTCTCTTCTCTTCTCTCTCTCTCTCACTATCCCTTTTTCCCTCTCTCTCTCTTCCCTTTTATTCTCCTTTCTAGTCTCTCTCTCCTCTCTCTCACTCTCTCTCTCTCTCTCTCTCCCCTCTCTCTCTCTCTCTCTCCCCTCCTCTCTCCCCCTCTCTCTCCTCCTCCCCTTCTCTCCCCTCCTCTCCCTCTCTCTCTCTCTCTCTCTCTCTCTCTCTCTCTCTCCCTCTCTCTCTCTCCCTCCTCTCTCTCTCTCCTCTCCCCTCTCCCCCTCCTCTCCTCTCTCTCTCTCTCTCTCTCTCCATCTCTCTCTCTCTCTCCTCTCCCTCTCTCTCTCTCTCTCTCTCACTATCTCTTTTTCCCTCTCCCCTTCCTCCCCTCTCTCTTATTCTCTCTTTCTATTTCTCTCTCTTTCTCCTCTCTCTCTCTCCCCTCTCTTCTCTCTCTCTTCTCTCTCTCTCTCCCTCTCTCCTCCTCTCTCTCTCTCTCTCATCTCTCTCTCCTCTCGTCTTCTCTCTCTCTCTCTCTTTTAATCTGTCTTTCTGCAATAACAAAAACTTTAGCTAACAATTTCAACACACACACACACACCCCACACAACACGCACACACACACCCACGCCCCACAACACACGCACAACACAACACACACACACACACCCCCAAACAGTCACAACAAACACACAGCACACACACACACCCCCAAAACCACACACCAACACGCACACACACACAAAACACACACCACAAAAACACACACGCACACACACACGCACACACACGCACACACACACACACACACGCACTCACACACACACACCACACACACACACACAACACACACACCATTTCCCCACAGACACACAGCCCACAACACACACACACAAACACACTCACACAACAACAAACGCACCACACGCAAAAAAATAGCTAATATCGGTGAGGGGTCGCCTGTAGAGTTGGAAACACTGCTAAGGTGGGCGTCGGGAGAGAGTTTGGCACCACTGCGCATGGCCTCCACCGCGGGGTTGCCAATTCGCTTATTTATTTTATTATTGAAAAAAAAGGGGGGGAGGGGGGGGTATATAGGGCCTTTATTTTTTATTTTTTTATGTGGTTTTTTTAGGGTTATGTAGGGGTGTGTGTGTGTGTAGGTGTGTGTAGGGGGGTGGGGGGTCTGTGTGTGTCTGTGTGTGTAGGGGGGGTCTGTGTGTGTGTGGGTGGGTGTGTAGGGGGGTCTGTGTGTGTGTGTAGGGGGGGTCTGTGTGGTTGTGTGTGGTGTGTGTAGGGGGGTCTGTGTGTGTGTAGGGGGGTCTGTGTGTGTAGGGGGGTCTGTGTGGTGTGTGTGTGTGTGTAGGGGGGTCTGTGTGTGTGTGTGTGTGTGTAGGGGGGTCCCGTGTGGGGTGTGTGTGTGTGTGTGGTGTGGTAGGGGGGTCTGTGTGTGTGTAGTGGGGTCCCATGTGTGTAGGTTGTGTAGGGCGGGATCTGTGTGTGTGTTTTGTGTGTTAAAAAATTGTTTTTCTTCAATATTGTCATTAGTCACTGCCGTTTTGCTGGGTTTCTCTCTCCTCTCTCTCTTCTCCGTCTCCCCTCTCCTCTCCTTTCCCTCCTCCTCTCCCCTCTCTTCCCCCTTCTCCCTCTCTCCTCTCTCTCTCTCTCTCTCCCCATCTTTCCATATACGTAAATGATGATGATGGTTGAGAACTAACTTCTTCTTTTTTCTTCTTTATTTTTTTTTCCCTTTTTTTTTCTACTGTGACGTGAACTGTGGACGTGTGACTGTGGACTGTTTTTCTACTGTGACGGTGGGTCATTTGTTCCCACCTTTTTTTGGCGTGGGGTGGTGTGGTGTGTGTGGGGGTGTGTGTGTATGTGTGTTGTGTGGTGTCTGTGTGTGTGTGTGTGTGTCTGTGTGTGTGTGTGTGTGTGTGTCCCGTGTGTGTGTGTGTGTTGTGTGTGTCTGTGTGTGTTGTGTGTGGTGTGTGTGTGTGTGTGTGTGTGGTGTGAGAGAGGGGAGAGAGAGAGAGAGAGAAAGAGAAGAGAGAGAGGGGAAGGAGAGAGAGAGAGAGAGAGAGAAGTATCGACAAAATATCAATGCAAGCAGCGGCAATGGGAATAAAATGGTAGTAGTAGTAGTAGTAGTAGTAGTAAGTAGCAGTAGTAGTAAATAGTAGTAGTAGTAGTAGATAGTAGAGTAGTAATGTTAGTTTAGTAATGTGGTTTGTTTGTAAAAAGGGTTGTTATAACTGGTGGTAATATTTGTAGTAGTAGAGTATAGTAGTAAGTATAGGGAGTAGTAGTATAGGGGATTTTTAGTATAGTTGGAGTAGGGAAAAGTAAAGTAGTAGGAAAGTAATAGTAGTTTTAGTGTAGATAAAGTATATANATTTTATTTCCTATATTCATTTTTATTTCCTATATTTTTATTTTATTCCCTAAAATTTTTTTTCCATTTTATTTTCCATATTATTTTATTGTCCTATATTCATTTTATTTCCTATAATTTTATTTCCTTAATATTTATTTTATTTCATTTTATTCCAATTTTTTTCCTATATTATTTTATTTCCTTTTTATTTTATTTTTTTTTTCCTATATTTTTTATTTCCTATATTATTTATTTCCTTTTTTACTTTATTTTATTTCCCATTTCATTTTTTTTCCATATTCATTTTATTCCTATTCATTTATTTCCTATTTTTATTTTTATTTTCTATTTCATTTTATTCCTATATTTTTTATTTCCTATATTTATTTTATTCCTTTTTATTTTATTTCCTATATCATTTATTTCCTATACATTTTTTTCTATATTCTTTATTTTATATTCATTTTTTCTATATTCATTTATTTCCTATTTTTTTTTCCTATATCATTTTATTTCCTATATTTATTTTATTTCCTATATTCATTTTATTTCCTATATTTATTTTATTTCCTATATTTATTTTATTTCCTATATTTATTTTATTTCCTATATTTTTTCTTTTTCCCCAAATATTTATTTTAGTTCCTATATTCATTTTATTTCCTATATTTATTTATTTCCTATATTTATTTTATTTCCTATATCATTTTATTTCCTAATTCATTTTATTTCCTATAATTTTATTTTATTTCCTAATTCATTTTATTCCTATATTCATTTATTTCCTATTTTTATTTTATTTCCTATATTCATTTTATTCCTATATTTATTTTATTTCCTATATTTTTATTTTATTTCCTATATTAATTTTATTCCTATATTTATTTTTATTTCCTATATTTTTTTATTTCCTATATTCATTTTATTTCCTATATTTATTTATTTCCCTATATTTATTTTATTTCCTATATTTATTTTATTTCCTATATTTTAATTTTATTTCCTATATTCTTTTTAAATTTCCTTTTATTCATTTTATTTCCTATATTTATTTTATTTCCTAAAATTATTTTATTTCCTATATGCATTTTATTTCCTATATTGATTTTATTTCCTATATTATTTTATTTCCTATTAAATTTATTTCCTATATTTATTTTATTCCTATTTTTCATTTTATTTCCTATATTTATTTATTTCCTATATTTATTTTATTTCCTATATTATTTATTTCCTATATTCCATTTTATTTCCTATATTTATTTTATATCCTATATTTATTTTATTTCCTATATTCATTTTATTTCCTATATTTATTTTATTTCCTGTTTCATTTTATTTCCTATATTTATTTTATTCCTATATTTATTTTATTTCCTATTTTTCATTTTATTTCCTATATTCATTTTATTTCCTATATTCATTTTATTTCCTATATTTTTTTTATTTTCCTATATTTATTTTATTTCCTATTTTAATTTTATTTCCTATATTATTTTATTTCCTAATTTTTTTTTTTCCCTTTATATTTTATTTTATTTCCTATATTCATTTTATTTCCTATATTCATTTTTATTCCTATATTCATTTATTTCCTATATTTTTTTTTTATTTCCTATATTTATTTTATTTCCTATATTTATTTTATTTCCATATTTATTTTATTTCCTATATTCATTTTATTTCCTATATTTATTTTATTTCCTATATTCATTTTATTTCCTAATTTTTTATTTCCTATATTCATTTTATTTCCATATTTATTTTATTTCCTATATTTATTTTATTTCCTAAAATTCATTTTATTTCCTATATTTATTTTATTTCCTATATTTATTTTATTTCCTATATTTATTATTTCCTATATTCATTTTATTTCCTATAATTTATTTTATTTCCCATATTCATTTTATTTCCTATATTATTTTATTTCCATATTCTTTTTATTTCCTATATTTATTTTATTTCCTATATTCATTTTATTTCCTATATTTATTTTATTTCCTAATTTATTTTATTTCCATATTTATTTATTTCCTATATTCCATTTTTATTTCCTATATTCATTTTATTTCCTATATTCATTTTTTTCCTATATTTATTTTATTTCCTATATTCATTTTATTTCCTATATTTATTTTATTTCCTATATTCATTTTATTTCCTATATTTATTTTATTTCCTATATTCATTTTATTTCCTATATTTATTTTATTTCCTATATTTATTTTATTTCCTATTTTTATTTTATTTCCTATATTTTTTTATTTCCTATATTTATTCTATTTCCTATATTATTTTAGTTCCTATATCATTTTATTTCCTATATTTTTTTTTATTTCCTATATTTATTTTATTTCCTATATTCATTTTTTTCCCTATATTCATTTTATTTCCTAATTTATTTTATTTCCTATATTCATTCTATTTCCTATATTTATTTTATTTCCTATATTCATTTTTTTTCCCCTATATTCATTTTATTTTCCTATATTTATTTTATTTCCTATATATATTTTATTTCCTATATTTATTTTATTTCCTATATTTATTTATTTCCTATTTTTATTTTATTTCCTATATTCATTTTATTTCCTATATTCATTTTATTTCCATATTTATTTTATTTCCTATATTTATTTTATTTCCTATATTTTTTTTATTTCCTATATTTATTTCATTTCCTATATTATTTTTTTTCCTATATTTATTTTATTTCCTACATTTATTTTATTTCCTATATTCATATTTTTTCCCCATATTTATTTTATTTCCTATATTTATTTTATTTCCTATATTTATTTTATTTCCTATATTTTATTTTATTTACTATATTTATTTTATTCCTATATTCATTTTTTTTCCCTATATTAATTTATTTCCTATATTCATTTCATTTCCTATATACATTTTATTTCCTATATTCTTTTTATTTCCTATATTTATTTTATTTCCTATATTTATTTTTATTCCTATATTCATTTTATTTACTATATTTTTTTTAAATTTACTATATTTATTTTTTTTCCTATTTTCATTTTATTTCCCATATTTATTTTATTTCCTATATTTATTTTATTTCCTATATTTATTTATTTCCTATTTTTTATTTTATTTCCCATATTCTTTTTTATTTCCTATATTCTTTTATTTCCTATTTTTTATTTTTTTCCTATATTTATTTTATTTCCTATATTCATTTTATTTCCTATATTTATTTTATTTCCTATATTCATTTTATTTCCTATATTTATTTTATTTCCTATATTCATTTTATTTCCTATATTCATTTTATTTCCTATATTCATTTTATTTCCTATATTTATTTTATTTCCTATATTTATTTTATTTCCAATATTTATTTTATTTCCTATATTCATTTTATTTCCTATATTCATTTTATTTCCTATATTTATTTTATTTCCTATATTCATTTTATTTCCTATATTCATTTTATTTCCTATATTTATTTTTTTTCCTATATTCATTTTATTTCCTATTTTATTTTATTTCCTATTTTTATTTTATTTCCTATATTAATTTTTTTTTCCTATATTTATTTTATTTCCTATTTTTATTTTATTCCTATATTCATTTTATTTCCTATATTTTTTTTTATTTCCTATATTTATTTTATTTCCTATATTTATTTTATTTCCTATTTTTTATTTTATTCCTATATTCATTTTATTTCCTATATTCATTTTATTTCCTATATTTATTTTATTTCCTAAAATTTATTTTTTTTCCCTTTATATGCATTTTATTTCCTATATTTATTTTTTTCCTATATTAATTTTATTTCCTATATTAATTTTATTTCCTATATTTATTTTATTTCCTATATTCATTTTATTTCCTATATTTATTTTATTTCCTATATTTTTTTTATTTCCTATATTTATTTTATTTCCTATATTCATTTTTTTTTCCTATATTATTTATTTCCTATATTTATTTTATTCCTATATTCATTTTATTTCCTATATTTATTTTATTCCTGTATTCATTTTATTTCCTATTTTTATTTTATTTCCTATATTTATTTTATTTCCTATATTCTTTTTTATTTCCTATATTTTATTTAATCTATTTTCTTTTTATTTCCTATATTTATTTTATTTCCTATATTTATTTTTTTTCCCCTATTAATTTTATTTCTATTTTTTTATTTCCTATATTTATTTTATTTCCTATATTTATTTTATTTCCTATATTCATTTTATTTCCTATATTCATTTTATTTCCTATATTCATTTTATTTCCTATATTTATTTTATTTCCTATATTTATTTTATTTCCTATATTTATTTTATTTCCTATATTTATTTTATTTCCTATATTCATTTTATTTCCTATATTTTTTTTTATTTTTCCTATATTCATTTTATTTCCTATATTTATTTTATTTCCTATATTCATTTTATTTCCTATATTTATTTTATTTCCTATATTTATTTTATTTCCTATATTCATTTTATTTCCTATATTTATTTTATTTCCTATATTTATTTTATTTCCTATATTTATTTTATTTCCTATATTCATTTTATTTCCTATAATTATTTTATTTCCCATATTCATTTTATTTCCTATATTCATTTTATTTCCTATATTCATTTTATTTCCTATATTTATTTTATTTCCTATATTCATTTTATTTCCTATATTTATTTTATTTCCTATATTTATTTTATTTCCTATATTTATTTTATTTCCTATATTCATTTTATTTCCTATATTCATTTTATTTCCTATATTCATTTTATTTCCTATATTCATTTTATTTCCTATATTCATTTTATTTCCTATATTTATTTTATTTCCTATATTCATTTTATTTCCTATATTTATTTTATTTCCTATATTCATTTTATTTCCTTATTTATTTTATTTCCTATATTTATTTTATTTCTATATTTTTTTTAAATTTCCTATATTTATTCTATTTCCTATATTTATTTTAGTTCCTATATTCATTTTATTTCTATAATTTTTTTTTTTCCTATATTTATTTTATTTCCTATATTCATTTTATTTCCTTATATTTTTATTTCCTATTTTTTATTTATTTCCTATATTCATTTTTTTCCTATATTCATTTTATTTTCCTATATTTATTTATTTCCTATATTCATTTTTTTTTCCTATATTTATTTTATTTCCTATATTTATTTTATTTCCTAAAATTAATTTTATTTCCTATATTTATTTTATTTCCTATATTTATTTTATTTCCTATTTTCTTTTTTTATTTCCTATATTTATTTTATTTCCTATATTTATTTTATTTCCTATATTTATTTTATTTCCTATATTTATTTTATTTCCTATATTCATTTTATTTCCTATATTCATTTTATTTCCTATATTTATTTTATTTCCTATAATTATTTTATTTCCTATATGCATTTTATTTCCTATATTTATTTTATTTCCTATATTTATTTTATTTCCTATATTAATTTTATTTCCTATATTTATTTTATTTCCTATATTCATTTTATTTCCTATATTTATTTTATTTCCTATATTTATTTTATTTCCTATATTTATTTTATTTCCT
This sequence comes from Chionoecetes opilio, assembly GCA_016584305.1. NCBI lineage: Eukaryota > Metazoa > Arthropoda > Malacostraca > Decapoda > Majidae > Chionoecetes > Chionoecetes opilio. The sequence goes on along the minus strand of JACEEZ010008819.1, from coordinate 28,746 downwards.
ATATTCATTTTATTTCCTATATTTTTTTTTATACCTATATTTATTTTATTTCCTATATTCATTTATTTCCTATATTTATTTTATTTCCTGTATTCATTTTATTTCCTATATTATTTTATTTCCTATATTATTTTATTTTCCTATATTCATTTTATTTTCCCTATATTCATTTATTTCCTATATTCATTTTTTTCCCTATATTTATTTTATTTCCTATATTTATTTTATTTCTATATTAATTTTATTTCCTATATTTATTTTATTTCCATATTTATTTATTTCCTATATTTATTTTATTTCCTATATTCATTTTTTTTCCTATATTATTTTATTTCCTATATTCATTTTTTTTCCCTTTATATTTTTTTTATTTCCTATATTTATTTTATTTCTATATTTATTTTATTTCCTATATTTTTTTTATTTCCTATATTCATTTTTTTCCTATATTATTTTATTTCCTATATTCATTTTTATTTCCTATATTTATTTATTTCCTATATCATTTTATTTCCTATATTTATTTTTATTTCCTTATTTTTTTATTTCCATATATTCATTTTATTTCCTATATTTATTTATTTCCTATTTTTATTTTATTTCCTATATTTATTTTATTTCCTATATTCATTTTATTTCCTATAATTATTTTATTTCCCATATTCATTTTATTTCCTATATTCATTTTATTTCCTATATTCATTTTATTTCCTATATTTATTTTATTTCCTATATTCATTTTATTTCCTATATTTATTTTATTTCCTATATTTATTTTATTTCCTATATTTATTTTATTTCCTATATTCATTTTATTTCCTATATTCATTTTATTTCCTATATTCATTTTATTTCCTATATTCATTTTATTTCCTATATTCATTTTATTTCCTATATTTATTTTATTTCCTATATTCATTTTATTTCCTATATTTATTTTATTTCCTATATTCATTTTATTTCCTATATTTATTTTATTTCCTATATTTATTTTATTTCCTATATTTATTTTATTTCCTATATTTATTTTATTTCCTATATTTATTCTATTTCCCTATATTTATTTTAGTTCCTAATTCATTTTATTTCCTATATTTATTTTATTTCCTATATTTATTTTATTTCCTATATTCATTTTATTTCCTATATTCATTTTATTTCCTATATTTATTTTATTTCCTATATTCATTCTATTTCCTATATTTATTTTATTTCCTATATTCATTTTATTTCCTATATTCATTTTATTTCCTATATTTATTTTATTTCCTATATATATTTTATTTCCTATATTTATTTTATTTCCTATATTTATTTTATTTCCTATATTTATTTTATTTCCTATATTCATTTTTTCCTATATTCATTTTATTTCCTATATTTATTTTATTTCCTATATTTATTTTATTTCCTATATTTATTTTATTTCCTATATTTATTTCATTTCCTATATTTATTTTATTTCCTATATTTATTTTATTTCCTACATTTATTTTATTTCCTATATTCATATTATTTCCTATATTTATTTTATTTCCTATATTTATTTTATTTCCTATATTTATTTTATTTCCTATATTTATTTTATTTACTATATTTATTTTATTTCCTATATTCATTTTATTTCCTATATTAATTTTATTTCCTATATTCATTTCATTTCCTATATACATTTTATTTCCTATATTCATTTTATTTCCTATATTTATTTTATTTCCTATATTTATTTTTATTTCCTATATTCATTTTATTTACTATATTTATTTTATTTACTATATTTATTTTATTTCCTATATTCATTTTATTTCCCATATTTATTTTATTTCCTATATTTATTTTATTTCCTATATTTATTTTATTTCCTATATTTATTTTATTTCCCATATTCATTTTATTTCCTATATTCATTTTATTTCCTATATTTATTTTATTTCCTATATTTATTTTATTTCCTATATTCATTTTATTTCCTATATTTATTTTATTTCCTATATTTATTTTATTTCCTATATTCATTTTATTTCCTATATTTATTTTATTTCCTATATTCATTTTATTTCCTATATTTTATTTTATTTTCCTATATTCATTTTATTTCCTATATTCATTTTTATTTCCTATATTCATTTTATTTCCTATATTTATTTTATTTCCTATATTTATTTATTTCCTATATTAATTTTATTTCCTATATTTATTTTATTTCCTATATTCATTTTATTTCCTATATTTATTTTATTTCCTATATTTATTTTATTTCCTATATTCATTTTATTTCCTATATTCATTTTATTTCCTATATTTATTTTATTTCCTATATTTATTTTATTTCCTATATTCATTTTATTTCCTATATTTATTTTATTTCCTATATTTATTTTATTTCCTATATTCATTTTATTTCCTATATTTATTTTATTTCCTATATTTATTCTATTTCCTATATTTATTTTTATTTCCTATATTTATTTTATTTCCTATATTTATTTTATTTCCTATATTTATTTTATTTCCTATATTTATTTTATTTCCTATATTTATTTTATTTCCTATATTTATTTTATTTCCTATATTCATTTTATTTCCTATATTCATTTTATTTCCTATATTTATTTTATTTCCTATATTTATTTTATTTCCTATATTTATTTTATTTCCTATATTCATTTTATTTCCTATATTTATTTTATTTCCTATATTTATTTTATTTACGATCTTTTCCCATATTATCTTCATTTATTTATATTATGTCTGATATTTCCCATTCTCTGGATATTCTATTTGCACACTTTTGCCATTTCCCCATTCTCCATTATGTCAGAACTTTTCTTATTCCCGATTTTATCATGTGTGGTATTTCCTTATATTTGCAAGAGAGAGAGAGAGACAGACAGACAGACAGACAGACAGACAGACAGAGAGAGAGAGAGAGAGAGAGAGAGAGAGAGAGAGAGAGAGAGAGAGAGAGAGGGGAGAGAAAATTGCACTTTACCTTGCCGTGTTACTGAAAAATGCATACTCTCTCCCCTCTCTCTCTCTCTCTCTCCCCTTCTCTCTTCTCTCTCTCTCTCTCTCTCTCTCTCTTCTCTCACTATCTCTTTTCCCTCTCTCTCTCTTCCCCTTTTATTCCTCTTTTAGTTTTCTCTCTCCCCTTTCTCTCTCATCCCTCTCTCTCTCTCTCTCTCTCTCTCTCTCTCTCTTCTCGTCTCTCTCTCTTCTCCCCCTCTCTCTCTCCTCTCTCTCTTCTCTCTCCTCTCTCTCTCTCTAGTATCTTTTTTTTTTTTCTCCTCCCCTCTCTTATTCTCTCTTCTAGCTCTTCCTTCTCTCTCTCTCTCTCCCCCTCTCTCTCTCCTCTCTCTCTCTCTCTTTTCTCTCTCTTCTCTCTCTCTCTCTCCTCTTTTTTATCTGTCTAGTCTGCAATAAAAAAAAACTTTAGACTAACAATTTAAACACACACACCCCACACCCCACACACGCACACACAACACACACACACACACACCACAAGTCACACAACACACGCACACACACACACACACACACAACACACACACGCCACGCACACACACACACGAAACACACACACACGCACACACACACACACACACGCACACACACGCACACACACACACCCCACACACACACGCACACACACGCACACACACACGCACTTCACACACACGCACACACGCACTCACACACACACGCACACCACACAACACAACATTCCACAGACACACAGCCCC
>JACEEZ010008819.1:7500-15000 GCA_016584305.1 Chionoecetes opilio | reverse complement strand
TGGGGTGTTAGTGTGGTGTTGTGTGGTGTAGTGATGATGTGGGGTGTTAGTGTGGTGTTGTGTGGTGGAGTGATGATGTGGGGTGGTACAGTGTGGTGTTGTGTGGTGTAGTGATGTGTGGTGTGGTAATGATGTGTGTGGTATTATGGTATGTGATGTGGTGTGTGTGTGTGGTGTGGTATAGTATGTGGTATGAATATGGTGTGGTGGGTATGGTGTGGTGTGTGGTATGGTGGGTGTATATTGATTTGGTATGATGGTGGTGAAGTGATGTAGTGTGGTGTATGGTGTGTGTGGTGTGTCATATGGTGTGTGTGGGTGGTGTAGTATAATAGTATGTGGTGTGATTATGGTGTGGTGGTGTGTGATGTGGTATGGTGGTGGTGGTGTGTGATGTGGTATGGTGTGAATGTGGTGTGTGGTAGTGTGTGTGGCAACAGGTAGGGGCCAGCCAGGTGTGTGTGTGTGTGTGTGTGTGTGTGTGTGTATGTGTTGGCGAGGCCCAGGTGAATGTGTACGCCAGATAGTGTGTGTACATACATGGCCTGCCTCTCGTGTACACATGACATGAAGTGTGTACATACATGGCTGACTTTATTGTGTACATATGATAGCTGTGTGTATGTGTGTATGTGTGTATGTGTGTATGTAGTGTTGTAGGCGTGTGTGTACGTCTCTAAGTGTACACAGACCAGATGTACACGCAGCCAATTTAATGTGTGTGTGTGTGTGTGTGTGTGTGTGTGTGTGTGTGTGTGTGTGTGTATGTAGTGTTGTAGGTGTGTGTGTATGTGTGTATGTAGTGTTGTAGGCGTGTGTGTACGTCACTAAGTGTACACAGACCAGATGTACACACAGCCAATTTAGTGTGTGTGTGTGTGTGTGTGTGTGTGTGTGTGTGTGTGTGTGTGTGCGTATGTATGTATGTGTGTATGTAGTGTTGTAGGTGTGTGTGTACGTCTCTAAGTGTACACAGACCAGATGTACACACAGCCAATTTACTGTGTGTGTGTGTGTGCATGTATGTGTGTATGTAGTGTTGTAGGTGCGTGTGTACGTCTGTAGGTGTACATAGGATCACCCTCGCTATGTACACAATCCAGATGTGCATATAGCCAATTTACTGTGTGTATGTATGTATGTATGTATGTATGTGTGTGTATGTGTGTGTGTGTGTACGTTGCCTCAATATACAGGTTTTAAATGCACATAAGCTCCATGTACACACAATCCGGCTCTGTGTGTGTCCATGTCCATGTACGTACACACACGCACACGGGTGTTGGGTGTACACATACTTTGGCACACACAACACACACACACACACAAGCTGGTCTGACAGTTGCCTTTCTCTTCCTCCTCCTGGCCCTTGCTTCTCCTCTTCCTCCTCCTCCTCCTCCTGGCCACTCTTCCTCCTCCTCCTCCTCCTGGCCACTCTTCCTCCTCCTCCCTGGCCCTCTTCCTCCTCCTCCTCCTCCTGGCCCTCTTCCTCCTCCTCCTCCTCCTCCTGGCCGCTCTTCCTCCTCCTCCTCCTCCTTACTCCATCTCTGTTTTCTCTTCCTCATTCTCTGCATCATCAGTTTTTTCTCTAAATCTTTTTTCCTTCGTTATTTATTTCTTTTCCTTCCTTCATCATTAATATTGTCTTCCTCTTCCTATTCTTAGTCTTCCTCTTTTCTTCCTATATTATACATTTCTTCTCCTCACAGCCTTCATTTTTCTCTCTTCCTTCTATCTACATCACCATATATTTCCTTCCCTGCTCCCTACATCATCAATATTGTCTTCCTTCTTCCTTCTCAGTCTTCCTCTTTTCTTCCTATATTATTAAATTTCTTCTCACTTCCTTCGTTTTTCTGTCTTCCTTCTATCTACATCACCATTTATTTCTTCTCCTTCCTTCATAATTAATATTGTCTTCCTTCTTCCTTCTTAGTCTTCCTATATTCTTAATTTTCTTCTTCTCACAGCCTTCGTTTTTCTCTCTTCCTTCTATCTACATCACCATATATTTCCTTCCCTGCTCCCTACATCATTAATATTGTCTTCCTTCTTCCTTCTCAGTCTTCCTTTTTTCTTCCTATATTCTTAATTTTCTTCTCACTTCCTTCGTTTTTCTCTCTTCCTTCTATCTACATCACCATATATTTCCTTCCCTGCTCCCTACATCATCAATATTGTCTTCCTTCTTCCTTCTCAGTCCTAGTTTCCTCTTCCTTATTCCCTCAATAGTACCAGGCTTTTAATTTACTTATTTTCCTTTAGACAGCCTTCGTATTTCTCTTCCTCATTCTCTCTATCTATCAGGCTGTATCTCTCTTCCTTCTCCCTGAATCATCAAGCTTTTTCTCTTCTCCATTCTGATAGCGTTTTTATTTTCCTTCTTACAGCATTCATTTATCTTCTTACAGCCTTTTTTCTCATCTCTCCTTCATTATCAGTGTTTTCTCTCTCTCTCCTTCATTATCAGTGTTTTTCTCTCTCTCCTTCATTATCAGTGTTTCTCTCTCTCTCCTTCATTATCAGTGTTTCTCTCTCTCCTTCATTATCAGTGTTTCTCTCTCTCTCCTTCATTATCAGTGTTTCTCTCTCTCTTTCATTATCAGTGTTTCTCTCTCTCTCCTTCATTATCAGTTTCTCTCTTTCTCTCCTTCATTATCAGTGTTTCTCTCTCTCCTTCATTATCAGTGTTTCTCTCTCTCTCCTTCATTATCAGTGTTTCTCTCTCTCTCCTTCATTATCAGTGTTTCTCTCTCTCCTTCATTATCAGTGTTTCTCTCTCTCTCTCCTTCATTATCAGTGTTTCTCTCTCTCTCTCTCCTTCATTATCAGTGTTTCTCTCTCTCTCCCTTCATTATCAGTGTTTCTCTCTCTCTCTCCTTCATTATCAGTGTTTCTCTCTCTCCTTCATTATCAGTGTTTCTCTCTCTCTCCTTCATTATCAGTGTTTCTCTCTCTCCTTCATTATCAGTGTTTCTCTCTCTCCTTCATTATCAGTGTTTCTCTCTCTCTCCTTCATTATCAGTGTTTCTCTCTCTCTCCTTCATTATCAGTGTTTCTCTCTCTCCTTCATTATCAGTGTTTCTCTCTCTCTCTCCTTCATTATCAGTGTTTCTCTCTCTCTCTCCTTCATTATCAGTGTTTCTCTCTCTCCTTCATTATCAGTGTTTCTCCTCTCTCTCCTTCATTATCAGTGTTCTCTCCTCTCTCTCCTTCATTATCAGTGTTTCTCTCTCTCCTTCATTATCAGTGTTCTCTCTCCCTCTTTCTCCTCCTTCATTATCAGGTTTTCTCTCTCTCTCCTTCATTATCAGGTTTTTCTCCTCTCTCCTAATCTGTTTTCTTCTCTCTCTCCTCTGACAGCTGTTTTTATTTCCTCCTGACAGCCTCTCCTTTTATTTTCCTCCTTCTTACAGCCTGTTTCTTCTCTTCTCGTGACCTGCATCTTCTTTATTTTCCCTCCTGACAGCCTTTTTTATTTTTCCTCTGTGCCTGTTTTTATTTCCTCCTCCTTATCAGCCTGTTTTTTATTGTTTCCTCCTGCAACAGCTGTTTTCTCTTTCTCCTCCTGACAGCCTGTTTTTTTTCCTCCTGACAGCCCTCTTTTTATTTTTCCTCCTGCACTGCATGTTTTTATTTCCTCCTTGATCAGTGCCTGCTTTTTATTTTCCTCTGCCTTCCCTGTTTTTCTCTCTCTCCTGACTTGCATGTTTTATTCCTTCTCCTGACAGCCTGTTTTTATTTTCCTCCTGACAGCCTGTTTTTATTTTCCTCCTGACAGCCTGTTTTTATTTCCTCCATGACTCAGCCTTCTTTTATTTTCTTCCTGAATCTAGTGTTTTTACTTTTCCTCTGACAGCCTGTTTTTTTCTCTTCCTGCATTTTTTATTCCTCCACAGCTTTTTTATTTTCCTCCTGAGCTGTTTATTTTCTCCTGACAGCTGTTTTCTTTTCCTCCTCACTCTTTCTTTATTTCCTCTTCCTTCTTCTGACAGCTTTTTTCTCTTCCTTCTTCTGACAGCCTTTTTTCTCTCTTCCTTCTTCTGACAGCTTTTTCTCTCTTCTTCCTTCTGACAGCCTTTATTTCTCTCTTCCTTCTCTGACATCCTTTTTTCTCTCTCTCCTTCTTCTTGACAGCCTTTATTTCTTCTTCCTTCTTCTGACAGCCTTTATTTCTCTCTTCCTTCTTCTGACAGCCTTTATTTCTCTCTTCCTTCTTCTGACAGCCTTTATTTCTCTCTTCCTTCTTCTGACAGCCTTTATTTCTCTCTTCCTTCTTCTGACAGCCTTTATTTCTCTCTTCCTTCTTCTGACAGCCTTTATTTCTCTCTTCCTTCTCTGACAGCCTTTATTTCTCTCTTCCTTCTCCTGACAGCCTTTATTTCTCTCTTCCTTCTTCTGACAGCCTTTATTTCTCTCTTCCTTCTTCTGACAGCCTGTTTTCTAGTCACAATTTCACCTCAACAAAACTGAATATTTTTTATTATCATATTTTCACTTCAAGTAGTCAACACCAAAGTACTTTCCATATTAATCAAACTTTCCATCATGTATACAGGCGTCAATCCTTTAAGTCGCTGCATCACCAGGAGAAATAACTCACAAAAACAAGCTCCCAATTATTCACCTCGGCAAAACTTTCATATTTTTTCTCCTCTCTGCATAACTTCACTTGTCAGGCAACACCAAAGTACTTTCCATCATGTATAAAGGCGTCAATCCTTTAAGTAACTGCATCACCAGGAGAAATAACTCACTAAAACAAGCTCCAGTTATTCACCTCAGCAAACATTTTTACTAGTATATCATTTTTATTATCATATTTTCACCTCATTTCTTAGTCATCAGGCATTACCAAAGTAGTTCCCATATTTCATCTTTCCATCATGTCTTTAGAGGCGTAAGCAGCAGCATCACCAGGAGATAACTTACTAAAACAGGCTCCAGTTATTATTCACCTCAGCAAACATTTTTATCAATTACTTATTATCATATTTTCACCTCTTCACTTCTTAGTCAGGCATCACCAAAGTAGTTTCCATATTAATCAAACTTTCCATCATGTCTTTAGAGGCGTAAGCAGCATCACCAGGAGAGATAACTTACTAAAACAAGCTCCAGTTATTCACATCACCTCCGCATAACTATTTTCACCTTGCTTCATTTCTTAGTCAGGCATCACCAAAGTTTCCATATTGCTACTTTCCAGCCATCATATCTAGAAGAGTTATTTCTTTAAGTCTCTATCAGCAACACCAGATATAACTTACTAAAACAAGCTCCAGTTATTCACCTCGGCAAAACTTATATTTTCACCTCTTCACTTCTGAGTCAGGCATCACCAAAGTAGTTTCCATATTCATTAAACTTTCGAAAAACATCATGTCTTTAGAGGCGTAAGCAGCATCACCAGGAGAGATAACTTACTAAAACAGGCTCGTTATTCACCTCAGCAAAACTAATCAATTTTCACCTCTTCACTTGTCAGGCAACACCAAAGTAGTTTCCATATTAATCAAACTTTCCATCATGTCTTTAGAGGCGTAAGCAGCATCACCAGGAGAGATAACTTACTAAAACAGGCTCCAGTTATTCACATCACCTCAGCAAAACTATCATATTTTCACCTCGCTTTACTTCTTAGTCAGGCATCACCAAAGTTTCCATATTACAACTTTCCAGCCATCATATCTAGAAGAGTTATTTCTCTAAATATCTATTAGCAACACCAGATATAACTTACTAAAATATGCTCGTTCTGCACCACTGACACTGCATTTTATCATCTTAATTTCCATCATGTCTTTAGAGGCGTTATTCCTTTGTAAATTAGCAGCAGCAACACCAGATATAACGTACTAAAATATGCTTCAAGTTATGCACCAAACTCACTTCATCACTGCACTAAGTTATTATCATTTATGTTTAAGACAAGTGTAGTTTTTTCCAATTTCTCACCATTACTTTACTCCTCAAAAACTTTCATCTTTTTGGCACTATTCTCTGTAGTCTCAAATAACTGACTGAATTATGTATTATGAAACTATGTATTTTGTTTTCTTAAGTCACAATTTTCTCTGATTTGGTCAAAGTAACCCTTGAGTAAAGTAAAGTGAAGCTTGAAGTGTCTTGGTCTGGCTCCAAAATCAACTTTCTCTCCAGGCTCAGTAAACATCCTTTGTGAACTTTACTGAGTTTTTTTTTTTTTTGCCTTGATATTTTCCGTCACAAGTGTGGTGGTTGTGGTTGTGGTTGTGGTTGTGGTGCAGGGTTGTGGTCCCCGGCGTGGTTGTGGTGGTAAGGGTTGTGTAAATCATAAGCATCGTCTTGTTTGATTCCAATGTATTTCTTTCACTTCATAATATTAGTTTTCAGGTAAATTGTACTCATATCACATAGAAAGTTTCCTCTCACCTGATAAAATGGGAAAATATTAATTTCTTTGACTAGTGTCTTAGCATAACACAAGTGTACAGCGGTCCCCCCACGCACTGATCGCGCCGCCGTGCCGCCCAGCCACGGCTCCAAGAAAACCAAGGCTGACTCAATGCGTTGGACTTTTATTTTAGGCTGTACAAAACGATTTTTTACTAGTAAAATTAGACGTTTTGTGAAACAAAATAAGGCTCTTTTTACAGGCATATATTACAAGTAAGCATGCACCAACAAGGAGAATGTACATCACTACCCAGAGTTTGCTTCAAGCAAAAAACTGCCGCTAAAGCTACACATAGACGATAAACTGAGCTAGAACACTTCCATTAAAGTAAAATAGAAATACTGCGACCGAATTAAATCACAGACACTTTAAGAACTCTGACTTTGTACCATCTGAAAAAAGAATTTTTTCAGTTATAAGGTGAACTGTATGTGATGTGCCATGCCATGACATGACATGACGTGACATGACATGACACAGCCCCTGTCGCTGGGAGGTACAAGCCGCGAACCGCGCGGCGGAGACTTGGAATAGACGGAACCGATGCGATTCCTGGTCCCGGCGGCGGTTCGGGGCGGGCCGGTGACCCAGGGGCGGGCGTGGCGGGGGCGTAAGTACGGGGGGGCGGCGCGCCCACTCACCAACACACTCATCTCTCGTTATAGTATTAATAGAGCTCCTTATGTACATAAATATTACTGTTTACAAATAAACTTATAATTTTCCCTTTCTGAGTGAGAGGGTGGCGAGCGGGTACGGGTACGGGTACGGGGCGGGGCGGGTTCGGGTTCGGGGATGTGGTCACCTGTTGGTCCCTGATTGTACTGTTCAGCTGTTGGCGGTGGTGGTTGAGATCACAAGCGTGCCGGCGGGGCAGACTCAGCTGGACACAAACAGTCGCTCCATGGGGAGGGGTCGCGCGTCCAATCCCCCTCGCAGAGATTCCTTGCACTTGGCCAGGGCTTGTTGTGGCTCCTTGGCCAGTCCCCCTCCGCCGCCGCCGCCCATGAAGAACATGCTGAGCTGCATGGCGGTGGCGGCGGCGGCCTGCTGCTGCTGCT